>UESW01002553.1:184430-198511 GCA_900491605.1 Calamus simplicifolius | reverse complement strand
GAGTCCTTCATGCAAGCTAGACAAAGACGAAGAAGGTAAGAAGGTTGATCAGAAGTATTATCGAGGTATTATCGGATCCCTTCTCTATTTAACAGCAAGTAGACCAGATATAATGTTTGCAGTATGTTTGTGTGCTAGATTTCAAGCTGAACCTAAAGAATCACATTTAATAGCTGTTAAAAGAATCTTAAGATATCTAAATGGCACAAAAGATGTAGGTTTATGGTATTCTAGAGACTCCACATTAAACCTAATTGCATATTCAGATTCTGATTATGCTGGATGTAAAATTGATAGAAAAAGCACAAGTGGTGCATGCCATTTCTTAGGAAGTAACTTAATCACATGGTTTAGCAAAAAGCAAAATTCAGTTGCATTATCAACTACTGAAGCTGAATATGTAGCAGCTGGAAGTTGCTGTGCGCAAATCCTATGGATTAAGCGACAACTTGAAGACTATGGCATCAAACTTAATAAGACACCCATAAAATGTGATAATACTAGCGCAATCAATTTAACGAAAAATCCAATTCAACACTCAAGAACAAAACACATAGAAATTAGATATCACTTTATAAGGGAACATGTAGCTAATGATGAAATTTGTTTAGATTATGTAAACACTGAAGAACAATTAGCTGACATTTTTACAAAACCCCTAAGTGAAGAAAGGTTTGAATATCTAAGAGGAGAATTAGGAATTTGTAATCCTTTTGAGTAAATTCTTAAAATCTTAAGGAAATATATCTAGAATTCCTTCAAATTCTTAAAATCTTAAGGAAATTTTATCTAGAACTCATATCAAATTGATCTCTCAAAGTTCATGATTTTTAATCATAGTCAAAGATCAATTTTTGGACTTATTTCGGATTCCCTGAAACTCAATCTAATTTTTTCTCTGATTTTGTCCGGGAGCCGACTCGAGAGTTTCGGAGTCGACTCGAGTTTCTGCTGAAACTCAGGAGTCGACCCCTCCTCTGAGCGAGTCGACTCGAGATCGTGTCCGTGCTCTGTGACTTGTCGCGAGCCGACTCCACACTTTGCGCGAGTCGACTCGACGTGGTCCCAGTTAATTTATTTAGGGCACGAGTCGACCCGACGGACATTCCATTCTTCAAAAATCTTCCAAATCCTCTCCAAAACATTCCCAAAACCCTCCAATCTTCAATTAACCTCTGATTAAACAATCCTTCAAGATCAATGGCACCTAAAACTCGAGGAGCAAGCTCAAGTGGGACCGGTGTGAAGAGGAAAAGGACCGTCCGACGACCCGTCCGCGAGCCGTCTTCGGATTCTTCCTCTACTCCTTCGGCTAATGTTCCTCCAGCTCCAACACCAGCTCCTATCCCCCAGGTAGATCTCCTAGCCAGTAAATAGTGACCACGGGAAGGAAAGTGGATTTCGAGCTGTTTGAAAATGAAGGTTTTATTATTGGTAGGCAGCTTATAGAGATGGGTCTTGAGTATATTTGTTCTTTGGACTGCCCAACGTATCCTGCTTTGGTAAAGGAATTTTACAAGAACTTGTCTAGAGGAGACGATGGCCTTGTGAGCAAGGTTAGAGGAATCGGTTTGAACATTACATCTTCCATCCTTTCTAGACTTTTGAAATTACCACTATCTGGACCTTCTACATTTGCACCTGAAGATAGGTCTCCTGCTCTCAATCGTCTTTTGAACCGGAACTTTGAGGGATTTGAGGAAGTTCTTGCAAGTCAACTGCCATTGGAGTTAAGGCTTTTGCACAATATTTGCAGCAGAATCTTATTTCCCAAGACAGGCCGGTTTGATTATGTTTCAGAACGGGATATCTTTATCATGGATGCAATTGTATCTGGAAAACCATTCAATCTGCCTAGGATGATGATTTGGTATATTGCAGACTGTAGCGGGAAGAAGAAATCAAGCTTACCCTATGGCATGGTATTGACCAAATTATTTCATAGCCAAGGGATCGTGTTCAGTGATGGTGAGCCAAAGAAAGAGTTAAGGCATACTGATTATTATACTTTGGCTACTATTCATCGCATGGGATTTATTAAGAAAATGGAAGTTGGGAGAGAAAGACTGATACTGAAGATAGAGACTTAGATGCAGAGGCACCTAGAGATTCCTTGAGACATTCCTCTCCGGAGCCTCCTCAGCATTCATCTGTTCCAGATCCTATCCCTGCTCCTACTATTGATCCTGCACAGTCTTCCACTATTTCATCTGCTAGTTTTTCTGAAACTCAGTTGGATCAACTTCGATCTTTATTCAAGTCTGAGTTGAGTGATCAAGAGAAGAGATTGAAAGATGAATTTAATGATAAGTATATGAACTTAAAAGAAGCACTATATTCTCTTAGTGATCGGGTTGCCTTGATAGAGTCCACTCTCAGTTCAGCTACAGGTTCCTTAAGTGAAAATTTAAAGAATATCTTTGAAGAACTCAAGGACATCTGTGGTGACTCGGAGACTTACTCCCAAAGCAACGCCGAGCTTAAAGATAAAATCCAATCTGCTTGCACCTTTGTTGATAATAAACTAAAAGACTATGTTGGGATTCAATGCGAAGGGATGAAGCAAATTGTAGACCATTTGAATAGGATCACTAGAAGAAATTTTTAAGCTTTCATGTAATCTTTTTGGATGTAATCTCTTTTGATGTAATTTACTTTTAATGCAATGTACAAGTTTTCATTTCAATGTACTTTCATTTGAAGTAATGAGAATATTTGATGCTTCACTTTTTGTCTATCTCAATTGTGAGTACCCTTGAATATCTTTGAATGCTTATGTTTAAATTGATATAATTTTGAATATCTCAATACTCAATTGATAACTAAGATGCTGAATGAATTCGAATGAGTTTAATCAATTTGATGCTCTGATGCATCTCAACCTTTTTGTTGATTACAAAAAAGGGGGAGAGATTTATATGATTTAATCGTATATGCATCATCATATAAGGGGGAGAGAACTAGAATTAAATAAGGGAGAGAGAATTAAACAAGAAAAAGATAACATATGTTTCACATAAAGGGAAGAGACAAATTGAATTTCACAAAGGAATTGCTTAAGTTTTTGATTTTGAAAAATTTATAAGATTAAGGTTCATAGGGGGAGCTACCTCATTGAGGGGGAGCCTTTCCATGAACACAAAAGCTGATTTTGGAATCACAAATTTTTTTAATTTTTTAATGCATATACTCAATGTTTTTGTCATCATCAAAAAGGGGGAGATTGTTGAGAAATTATTGAAACATAATTGCCCCAACTTTATTGATTTTGATGATTTCCAAAAGCCATGAGTACATTAAAGAAAACATTGTGTTTATTTATCACAAATCTTGAGCTTATTCAAATTGAAATGAATGAACCTTCAATGGTCATATTAAAAGAGTCTTGAATCTATTAGAAGAAGGAATTTCAAGTTCTAAGCTTAAAAGAATTCTAAAAGGAATTTTACACTTTGTATTTCAATCAATAAAATCTTGGAACTTGTCTTGAATCCATGACAAACATCATATTTAATGAGTTCAAGTCAAATTTATATTTTAAATTTAATTGGGACAAGTTTTAAAGTAAATCAGAACATTTTTCTGATTTTTGTATCGGTCCCGAGCCGACTCAAGGGTTTCCGAGTCGACTCCCCATATTGCCTGAGTTTCTCGAGTCGACTCCCCAAATTGCCTTGATTTTCAAGAGTCGACCCCTGAATTCTTGCGAGCCGACTCCTGTCTGTGCGAGCCGACTCCGCTCAAACAACAGAACCCATGTTTTTTGAGCACTTCTCGAGTTGACTCCCCGTTTTCTTCGAGTCGACTCCCGACTTTCAGGAGCCGACACTTGTGTTTTCGCGAGTCGACCCCTCATGCCTTAAAAATGTTTCTATTTTTGGTAATCGACCTCGAGCCGACTCCCACAAAGCTCGAGTCGACTCCGCGAAATCTGGGCGCGATTTTTACGGATGACACATCAGCTCCAACGGTTAGATTTTTAAATAACGGCTATTTTTCCTTGACTCTAACGGATATATTTTTGCAGATTCTATAAATAGAGGAGTTCTTTTCAAATCAAACAGAGAAGAAAAAATCAAACAGAGAGAAAAGAAAATCATTTGAAAAGAGGGAAAAACAGAGCAAATTTGGAAAAATCTTCTAGCTCAACGAAGAGAGATTCAAAAGGAGTGAAATCCAAGAGTGAGATTCGTGCACTCCAGAGCTACATTCTACAAAAGATTCAAGAGGAGATCCCAACGCTTTCAAGAGCAAATCAAAGATCTTCCACATTCAAGAAAAAGGGAGAAAAAGCTTCAACCCAACTCCAAAGCTCAAATCTGTGAAGAATCCGTGCTGAGGCCTGATTCAACATCAAGAGGAGTTGAAGGAAGGAAGCCAAAGAAGCCAAGCCAGCTCTCAAGCTCTAAATATTCAGGCTTTTCTAAACTCAATTTTTATTTTGAAATATCTGCTCAAAAAGGAGCTGCTTGTAATTAAACTCATTTTAATTATTTGTGTCTAGTTTAATCTGAGGGATTAAACTAGAGGAGGTTGTTTAACCTCGGTACAAGCTAGGTATAGCTTGTGTTTGGGTTTGGTGCCGGTGAGCCCGTGTAAAATCGGCTGGGTTCGTTGTGATCCCGGAAAAACAACAAGTTTGAGTTGTGAACTTGTAAAACAACTCGGCTGTAATCTAGAGAGATTATAGTGTGGACCCAAGTGAGTCTTGTGAGTGGACGTAGGTGTTGGTTGCACCGAACCACTATAAAAATATCTTGTGTTTGCCGTGCTTAATTGTCTCTTCGCTATCTCTCATATACTTGTGTTTGTGCTTTGCATATTAGTTGATTCTTCCACTTGCACATCTCATTTAAAATTGCTTAAAAGTCTTAAATTTTTTAAGAACCCAATTCACCCCCCCCCCCCCTCTTGGGTTGCCATCTGGGCCAACAATAATCATTAAATAACCCTATGTACTCACCACCATTATTTAACCTTATGCATTTCAATTTCTTTCTTGTCTCTCTTTCAACTTTGGAATGAAACTCTTTGAAGACATTAATAACCTGATCTTTGGTCTTCAAACCATAGACCCAAACTTTCCTGAAAAAACCATCTATAAAGTGATAAAATAAAGTGCACCACTGATACCTGAAACATTAACAGATCCACCAGGAGTTTTTGTCCTCAGATGACCATAAACATCTGTATAGACATGATCCAAACCATGCATTTTTCTAGACAAAGCAGGACTAGCAAAAGAAACTCTATGTTGCTTGCCAACCAAACAATCAATACATGGGTTCAGATGTATACCTTTGAAGTCTAGTAGAACTTCTCCCTTGGAAAGAACTTGCAACCCCTTCTCACTCATGTGTCCCAGTCGTTTATGCCATAACTCCATGCAGAAGTCTTTCTCTGTAGCATTCAACTGTTCATCATAAGCTTTAGCTTGCAACCTGTACAAAGTATGATATTTCTTTCCACTGGCTACAACAAGTGAATCTTTACTGAGCTTCCGTTGCCCTTTATGAAATCTGCTATCAAAGTCTTCATCATCAAGTCTTCCAACTGATATTAAATTTAGCCTCAAGTCAGCCACATGCCTTACATCCTTGAGCACCAACTTACAGCCAAGATTGGTCTTCATATGGATGTCACCCATACCAATGATGTTTGCTATGCCTTGATTTTTCATCTTGATAACACCAAAATTTTCAGTCCTATAGTTAGAAAAGAACTTCTTCCGTGGTATAGCATGATAAGAAGCACCTGGGTCAATCACCCACTCATGATTCCGACACTCACATAAGAAGATATCATCAGAAGTAGACAAAATCAAATAATCATCACTCTTTACTTTAGCTGTGATATTCTCCTTTGACTTTATATCCTCCACTTCTTTTCCCTTTTTCTTACTCTTCTTAGGCTTCTTACACTGATTCTTGTAGTGTCATTTCTCACCATAGTTGTAGCAAGTAATATCTTTTCTTGACCTTGATTTGCTTCTACCCTTGTATGAATTATCTCTATTTCTAGACTTTGATCGTCCTCTATTCTCTGAGACAAGTGCCTATGAATCAATCTGAGAAATTACTGAATTCTTCCTTCTCAACTCCTCATTCAACAAACTGCCTGTTACTTGACTTATGGTGACAACACCGTCTGGTGCAGAATTACTGAGGGAAACCACTAGTGTCTTCCAACTTTCTGGCAATAAACTGAGAAGTAACAATGCCTACAACTCATTATCAAGAGATATTTTCATAGAGGATAACTAGTTATGAATACTCTGCATTTCATTCAAATGCTCAGCAATAGAAGCACCCTCTTTATATTTCAGATTCATTAGTTTTCTGATCAAGAAAGCCTTGTTGCCAACTATTTTTCTCTCATAGAGACTTTCTAACTTTTTTCAAAGAGAGTTTGCAGAAGTCTTAGTGGAAACATGGTGAAAGACACTATCATCCAACCACTGCCAAATAAAACCGACTGTTTTCCGATCTAACATGATCCAAGCATCATTTGTCATTGTAATGGGCTTTGCTTTGACCCCTTCCAAAGATCCATATAGATCCTTGCAATACAGGAGGTCCTCCATCCTTGGTTTCCATATCATCCAATTATTTTCGTTCAGACTGATCATGCGGGAAATATTACCGGCCTCCATGCTCGCACATAAAAATTTACTAGCTCTGATACCAGTTGATGGGAAAGAATCCATATACGAGCAAATACTAGCAGACCATACAAAACTAGTTGATGAGAAAGAATCTGCAACAGAATAATAAATAAAATGTACAAAACCATACAATCACAGAAATACCAAAATTTACATGGAAAATCCCTCCAAGATAGAGGAAAAAAACCATGGGCAAGCCAAGAAGAAGATCCACTATAAAATAATAAATATTCAAATCTCAAAGTCTCTTGCCTAGACTTGAGAAATAATCACAAGAGAATAATAGGGATATAAGGATTAGTCACCAAGATACGGTTTCCCGCGTTACCTCCTTATTTTCTTCTCTTCTCTTCTTCTTCTCTTGGAATCCATCACTTAGATGAAAGATGACGCTTCGCTGCGCTCCCAAAGCTCCCACGAAAATGCACATCTTCTCCTCCGAAAAATATCGTCTGAATGTGATCTGAAAGCATAAGAAATATCTCACGAATTTTTAGAAAGTCCTCTTAGAAAGTCTCCTCCTTCATAATTTTTTATGATACTTTTTTTTTCTCATTTGACGGCTAACAATCTAAAATTAAAAGAAATAATATATATATATATATATATATATATATATATATATATATATATATAGAAAGATACTCTTTTTAGCCCTAATAGGCTGAATAAATGTGCCATGGCCAACAACATAAGATTCCAGTCGTCAGAATTAACGAGTGTTAGGTGTGCGGTCTTCGTCATCAATAATAATTTCACTTTTCTTTCCGTTCCTAGATTCTCCTCCTGACAAATATATTCCTACGGACGACGCCGTCCAGTTCACGCTTCCAATAGTCTTCTTGTCTACTTAGATCATTCTGCGCAAATCTGGTCACGGAACAAGACAAGCAAACATTAGGGCTTGTGGAAAATCTAAAATCATGCAGTCGGTGACAATGAAAGAAAGGAGTCCGCACAGTGCGGGCACGATGCGAGGTGATTTTTTATCTTTTAAAAAAATTCTCTCACACCTAGTGCTTCAAGAAACATGTGGTGAAAAACTGATGAGACCAACAGATGAGGAACTGACATCAAATATTGTTGTCAAGACATTTAATTGCTTCAAAAAACATGTGGTGAAAAACTGATGAGACCAACGGATGAGGACCTGACATCAAATATTGTTGTCAAGACATTTGGCCAAAATGATAAAGTTATAGGCCAAAATGATAGAGGGAACATCCCTTGAATTCGGTATGGTTAGGGGCAACTATTTAACATCACATTTGGCCTCTTCAAAACAAGATAAATATATTAAGACTCAGACCAATGGCCAACTTCGGTCAACCGTGAACGGTTGCCCTAGGTAAGAAACTTTCAGTCGTGATGGTTACACGACCACTAGAACTCGTTGCTTTTGGTCAATTGGACTAGGGGAAACCGAAGAACTATTTTAAATTTCAGGATCCATGAGAAGTTAATTAGAACAAATCGAAAAGAAGTTCTAAATAGTTTCTAGAGCTAATCTAAGGAGTTGCTGAAAGTTTTAAGCGATTCGAATATGTAGTTACAACTAAATGTAAGACTTAATTTGCTTAAACATATTGATCACGATATCAATATATTATTATGATCGATAATTACCTCCAGCCATTATTATTTAATGGTCTATCCGATGAGGGTAAGGAATCTGATCTTTCTGGTTTTCCTTTGGACTGCACGGGATCTTGTTCCTTTCTTTAGGGATCTCGATTGATCTTCCCTTTCTCTTCTCGATGGATCGGTCTTCTAATCAACGAGCCATTGCATTCTGATGGTGTATGCCTTCAGGATTGCTCTTGATCAGGGACTCAATTCCAATGCCTCCGCTTATTAGGTTTCTCTCTCGAGAACCATGTTTTTAAATCTTAGCTAAGGGTCCCTTTTTATACCCAATTCCTTCACCGCATGCCCCATCAAGCAAGCGTTCAGGTATTAAACCCAATTCCTTCACCGCATGCCCCATCAAGCAAGCGTTCAGGTATTAAACCCAATTCCTTCACCGCATGCCCCATCAAGCAAGCATTCAGGTCTTAAAGGGGAGGGGGGGGGGGGGCTGTTATTACTTTTAATAGGAGAAACGTAGTCAATAAAATAGGACCATTAATAAGACGGGTTATTACATTCTCCCACTTGGTCCGTATATTTATCAACACTGAATAAGAAACTAAATACATGAATCATAGCGATAGGTCCTCTATAATTGAGTATTATCTTCTATGTATCACAATGCATTCAATTTCTTTACCACTATTCCAAATGTGACAACATAACATAATGAATAAACCATATGTTTATTCAGAGTCCAAAAGAAAAGTTTGTCATTTCTCAAAAGTCATATAACGTCTACACCTGAATGAGAAATAAACAAACGATTGAAATAAGAGTTTCTTTGTACAAATTGTTATCAATACAATTATATCATGGAACCAACTCCCATTCTTATCACATGATCCTTAAACTTCTTAATTGGCATGCCTTTAGTCAAAGGATCAGCTATCATCAATTCAGTGCTAACGTGTTCTATGACCACTTTGTTCTCTTTAACACGTTCTCTTATGGCTAAATACTTAATGTCGATATGTTTACTTCGACTACCACTCTTATGGTTTTTAGCCAAAAATACAGCAGCTGAATTGTCACAGTACAGTTTAATTGGCCTAGTAATGGAGTCAACAATTCTAAGCCCTGAGATGAAACTCTTCAACCATACACCTTGCGATGTAGCCTCAAAACAAGCAACGAACTCCGCTTCCATAGTAGAGGTAGCAGTCAAGGTCTGCTTTGCACTCCTCCATGATATGGCTCCACCAGCTAACATAAATATAAATCCTGATGTTGATTTCGAGAATCAACGCAGCCAGCAAAGTCCGAATCTGAGTAGCCCTCTATCTCCAAATGATCAGTTTGTTTATACATGAGCATGTAGTCCTTGGTCCCTTGAAGATACCTCATGACCTTTTTAGCAGCTCTCCAGTGGTCTAAACCTGGATTACTCTGATATCTTCCCAACATTCCTACTGCAAATGCAATGTCAGGTCTTGTGCAAACCTGAGCATACATTAGGCTTCCAACAGCTGAAGCATATGGAATGTTGTGCATCTGTTCCCGTTCAAGTTCATTTTTAGGGCACTGGTTCAAAGCGAACTTGTCACCCTTTACTATAGGTGCAACACTTGGTGAACAATTTTTCATCCAAAATCTCTCCAAGACTTTATTGATATAAGTTTCTTGAGACAATCCCAAAATGCCTCGAGATCTTTCTCTATGGATCTTAATGCCAATGACATAAGATGCCTCACTCATATCTTTCATATCAAAATTTTTGGAGAGAAATTGTTTCACCTCATGTAGCAACCCTTTATCATTGGTTGCAAGTAGAATGTCATCCACATATAGGACCAAGAAACAAATTTTGCTCCCACTAACCTTCTGGTATATACATTGATCCATGATGTTCTCTTCAAAACCAAAGGAAGAGATCACATCATGAAATTTTAAATACCACTGACGTGAGGCTTGTTTCAATCCATATATGGATTTCTTAAGTTTGCAAACCAAATGCTCACCATCACTAGAGGAAAATCCTTCAGGCTGTTTCATGTAAACCTCTTCCTCTAGATCTCCATTAAGGAATGCGGTCTTCACATCCATTTGATGTAACTCAAAATCAAAATGAGCTACCAATGCCATAATTATTCGGAGAGAGTCTTTCTTGGATACAGGAGAAAATATCTCCGTGTAGTCGATTCCTTCCCTCTGAGTGAATCCTTTGGCAACGAGTCTTGCTTTATATCTCTCAATGTTGCCTTGTGAGTCTTTCTTTATTTTGAAGATCCATCTACATCCAATGGCTTTTACACCATCAGGCAACTCAACAAGATCCCAGACTCGATTAGATGCCATAGATTCCATCTCGTCTTTCATGGCATTGAACCACAAGTTTGATTCCTTAGAACTCATGGCTTGTGAAAACGTTTCAGGATCATTTTCGGCTCCAATGTTATAGTCAGATTCATGTAGATACACAACATAATCACTAGGAATTGCTGATTTCTTTATTCTAGTTGATCTTCTTAATGTTGTGTCAATGACCTCTTGAGGAGTATCTTGCACAACTGATTGTTGATGAACAACACGATCTTCTAGATTACCATCAGCTTGTGAAATCTCAATGACTGGTTGTTGGGCACTTAATTGAGTTTGAGGAGTGCTATAAATAACAACCAATCCCTCACTTGAAGTGGAAGCTGGAATAACTGAATGATCTTTCTCAGAAGAAGCCAAATACTGAGATTGATCACTCCCACTGATCAAGTCATTCTCAAGAAATTTTGCATTTCTTGATTCCACAATCCTAGTGCTGTGAGATGGACAATAAAATCTATAACCCTTGGACTTCTCAGCATATCCAATAAAGTATCCACTAATAGTCCTTGGGTCTAGTTTCTTTTCTTGTGGATTATAGACTCTTACTTCAGATGGGCATCCCCAAACACGTATATGTTGCAGACTTGGTTTCCAACCTTTAAATAACTCAAATGGCGTTTTGGAAACAGCCTTGGTTGGAACCCGATTCAATATATACGCAGCAGTTTTAAGAGCTTCAGTCCACAAGGATTTAGGTAAGTTAGAGCTGACAATCATGCTCCTTACCATGTCCAATAATGTCCGGTTTCTCCTTTCAGCTACACCGTTTTGGTCAGGAGACCCTGGCATGGTGTATTGTGCAACAATTCCATTTTCTTCAAGAAACCGAGCAAACGGACCAGGTGCTTGTCCATTCTCAGTGTATCTACCATAATATTCTCCACCTCTATCTGACCTCACGATTTTAATTTGCTTGCCGCATTGTTTCTCTACTTCTGCCTTAAATACCTTAAAGGCATCTAATGCTTCGTTCTTATTATGAAGTAGGTAGAGATACATATATCGTGAATAGTCATCAATAAATGAGATGAAGTATCTCTGACCATACGAATCCATATCTGGGCTACAGATATCCGTATGTATGATCTCCAGTATTTCGAACTTCTCTTGGCATTTTTCTTGGACTTGTTGGTTTGCTTTCCCTTTATGCAGTCCACACAAGTGTCAAAATCAGTAAAATCAAGAGTATCAAGTACTCCATCTTTTACTAATCTTTTAATTCTCTCAATGGAGATATGACCTAATCTCCGATGCCACAAAATAGAGGAATTCTCATTTATAACACATCTTTTCATACCAGTTTGGGCGTGCATCACATTATAGGTGGTATTATTTTTCAAATTGATTTGGAAAAGATTGTCTGACAATGTACCATTCCCAATAAGCTTAGATTTATAAAATAAATCAACAGAGCTTTTATTAAAATTAAAGGAGTATCCTGCTGGTACAAGCCTTGACACTGAAATCAAATTTCTAGAGAAACTTGGAATATAAAATGTCTTTTCCAAATCCAAAACAAAACCAGAATGTAAAATAAGTCTGCACGTTCCAATTGCTTCCACATGTGAACCATCTTGTTTCCTGAATAGATGCTTTGTTCACTTCCCAATGGTTTCCTTTGATTTAGAAAACCCTGCAAGGTATTTGAAACATGGATTGTAGAACCAGAATCAATCCACCATGTGTTATGACATATAACCAAATTGGATTCATGACATACGAATGAGGTTAGAGTACCTTTCTTGTCAAGCCAAGCTTTGAATTTGAGACAATCTTTCTTTATATGCCCTTTCTTCTTGCAAAAGAAGCACTTGGACTCCTTCTTGTCTTCTGTATGGATGGATACTTTACCCTTTCCTTTGCGTTTGGCTTTGGGAGCTTTAGTCTTTCTCTGAGTGACTAAATGTGCACTTTCTCCCATTTCTAAAATCAGCCTCCCTTCCTCTTGAACACACATGGTCAGAAGTTCATTAATTGACCATTTGTCCTTATGTGTATTGTAAGATATTTTGAAGGGACTATATTGCTGTGGGAGTGAGCTCAAAATAAAGTGCACCAAGAAAGATTCTGACATCTCAACCTCTAGGGATTTCAACTGAGCCGCAATGTCCCTCATCTTCATGATGTGCTCACGCACACCTCCAACCGTAGTGAGCTTCATTGATGATAATTTGTCATTAGGGTGCTAGCCATTGCCTTATCTGAAGACTCAAATTGTGCATCAATAGCCTTCAGAAGTTCCTTGACATTTTTGCACTCAGGAATTGAACCACGTATACTAGCAGAAATTTTAGTACGTATGAACATCATACTGAGGCGATTGGACCGTTCCCATCGTTCATACGCAGCAATCTCAGCCTGAGTGCTAGTAGATGTAACTGAATGTGGTTCATCCTTCCTGATAGCATAGTCAATATCCATGCACCCTAATTGAAGAAGAATTCTCTCCTTCCATAATTTATAATTATCACCACTTAAATCGGGAATGTCACATTTCATATCAGAAATATTAACAGGCAAAATAGCTGCATAAAAATAAAATCATGTTCATGTAATTGAATTTGAGGCATATAACTTGATGTCATGTTTTACCAATGTAAACATGCAATAACATGAATCAATAACATACAATAACTACCTGTGGGCTAAGTTATTATACTCAAATAGACTCATTAGCTTAATGATGTGACTAACAAATTATATTCCTTTCTTAATTCCTGTGGGTAATTAAGAAAATAATTTGTTATCGCATCCTAATTAATTATATTAGTGCAACAAAAATTCCTGTGGGATAAGATTCATTACATTAATATAATTAGTCACAATTAATGTCATCTAACCTTATGTGATCTTTGCAACTCAATATATAATTTTGATTAATCAAAGATGCTGTGGCTACTCCTCAATTAATCAACATCATATTGATCACATGACATTATATGCATATAGATTAACCAATTTAGCATGATTATTAGGTAGTGATCTTAATCAACGTAACATTTCCAAATCAAGATCTGAGTTAGTCAAATTGGCCAGGCCAGTGAAAGAGAAGTGGGGGTCCCCCGTTGCTTTCCTTAGGTCAGTCAACGGAACCAATTAAGTAACCACAATCTCTTTACCTTTCTAGACACCAACTGACCAATCAGACCTTGAAAGGATTTGCACTGTGATTTTCACACTACCACCAAATTCATGCATAGAATAAATCTAGTATGCAGAACAGAAGACAACATTTCAATTATCTATTTAATGAATTTTAAAATTATCATCTTAAGAAAAATTTTTGTTAATTAAAACACGTCCGGCCGTAGCTCATTATTCCCTTGGGCCAGTCTATGCAAAACACCGTAGGCATAGAGACTCAGGAGGCGTATTTTAATACAAAAATTTAAACTCAAGAAACAAATGATAAAAAATAAATCATGTTACATGATTTAATAAAATTAAACAGATAATAAATGCATTT
>UESW01002553.1:0-184347 GCA_900491605.1 Calamus simplicifolius | reverse complement strand
CGATGTGGTTATTGAAGCCACGTTTCCGCTGCATTTCTCTTCTTTAGTTTTTCTTTTCTTTAATGCTCTCTTTAATACCATAAAAAAGAAATCCGGGAAACCTTTAATGCTAGAAAGAAATCTTTAATAGAAAAGAAAGAAGCCACGTTTTGTTTCCGCAAAATCGGAATCTGAAATAGGTTTAATGGTTTCTGTCAATTCCGTGAACAAAGATAAGAACTGATCGAAACCAACCTGAGATCCGAAAAACTGAAAACGGAAAACACGCGGCATAATTGCTTGAAAAGAGAAACTTAATAGAAATCTTCGCAAAATAAGGCAGAGGTTTTAACCTCGCTCTGATACCAAATGTTAGACTTAATTTGCTTAAACATAATTACCTCCAGCCATTATTATTTAATGGTGGTAAGGAATCGATCTTCCTGGTTTTCTTTGGACTGCACGGGAGATCTTCCTTTCTTTACGATCTCGATTGATCTTCCCTTTCTCTTCTCGATGGATCGGTCTTCTAATCAACGAGCTCTCGCATTCAGATGGTGTATGCCTTCATGATTGCTCTTGATCAGGGACTCAATTCCAATGCCTCCGCTTTTAGGTTTCTCTCTCGAGAATCTTAGGATCTCTCTTGAGAACCCTGTTCTAAAACCTTAGGATCTCTCTCGAGAGAACCTTAGGTCTGTTCTAAAACCTTAGGATTTCTCTATGTTGTAAAACCTTAGGATGGGTCCCTTTTATACCCAATTCCTTCACCGCATGCCCCATCAAGCGAGCGTTCAGGTATTAAGGGAGGGGACTGTTATCACTTTAATAGGAGAAACGTAGTCAATAAAAATAGGACCATTAATGACACGGGTTTTTACACCAATCACCAACGTCATTAACAAATTGAGCGGTAGACATAGTTCAGGAATGGGAAGACGGTAGACAAATGTAGGCTTGCATCTTTTCTTGTTCTTATCTCTCCCATCTTCGATAACGCATATCTTTTTATTAAGAAACAATAATGCATATTTTAATTAAATTCCTACCATCTTCACACCTGCCTCTTTCAATTGCCCACACCACTTCATTTGAAACAGTTCTAGCATGACACATCTCCTCCAAAGCAATTGCACAGCTGATGTATGATCTCCATGTCAGTTCTTTTCAACAACCCCCATCAAAGTTGCCAAACAGAGGAATAGCCACAGAGCACTCTAGATTTAATCCTTCAACTTGATGAACTTCTAACATGAGTTCTGTCCAGCAAACTCCACTGGAGTTGCTCATGTTGACCAGTATATGCTAATAAAATAATGATTCCCAGATGAGCTAAAGGTAGGGGTGCAACTTGGGCCGGGTTCAACCCAAATTCGGCCTGCCGAATCCGATTTACAGCAGTGTTTAAACTCATGTTTGCCCAACCCAAACCCGAAAGATCTAAATTAATCCAGCCCGATTTGTAATTGACCCGGGTTAAGGTTGACCGCAACCCGAACCCGAGATAATCCGAACCCGAGGATTACCCGGGGTAACTTATCGGCACCAGATTTTTTGGAGCGTTGAAGGCGCCAATTGGGTCGGACGAGATGGCCAACTTGAGAACGAGAAGAGTAAGGCCGTCGGTCGCAGGCGAGGAGGAGGACAAATATAAAGACGAATCACCCACATATTTTGTTTCACTTCCAGCCTCATCTTCTTTGTTTACGACACCTCCTCCTCTTCTTTGTTTCAGATAAGACTTTTTTTTAATACAAAGTTAAAGCCCCGACTCCAACTTATGCGTTCAGCAAGAAATTTTATTTTTTCATTTTTGGGATCCATAATTAATGTTTATTTACTTTCAAAAAAGTTTTTTTTCCATCAACCCGAATTCAATCCGAAACTCAACTCGAACCCAATTTTTAAAAATAGGGTTAGAATTGAGGTTTTACAAATAGGGTTAGGTTAGGGTTAGGATTGATATTTTACAAATAGGATTAGAGTTAGGATTGAAAAAAACTTAAGTTTCATGAGCCCAAATTGCACCCTTAGCTAAAGGCTCAACTCTATGGCAATCCTACCCATAAGCTGTGCAGCACTGGATATTAGTTTTTGGGTTATGCTAAGCATTCTGTCACTGTTGATAAACTCTCTGACAAATGTTGAAATGAAGAGAGATGATGTCTGAAATGGTACGATGATGGATTGCAGTTAATGCGCTGAAAGTGATCGCCGCCAAGTTGAAAAAGGAGTGGAACTTCTCGGTGGAACCCTGCAGCGGGACCCCACCCAATAGCAACGACAGCGTTGCCAACAACCTCACTTGCGATTGCAACATCACCACTCTAATGTCTGTCACGTAACAAGCATGTATGTCTTCTTGCAAAGATTCCCTTTATTAATAATCTCTCTCTAACTTTGTGACTGCAAGTAATGCAGGGATTCCCAGAATAAAAAAAAAAAAAATGTTTGTTATCATGTCATTAACTCTATGTTTGTGCTCATAAGCTTACATGATTTTGAACTGCAGCCTTCTGAAGAGTCAGAACCTGACCGGATCTCTTCCAGAGGAGTTTTCTAACCTCACATATTTAAGCGTAGTGTAAGTCTCCACCATAATGGTAAAACTGGAACCTGTAAAATTGTGATGGTACGTTAAACTTATGTTATTATTTTGTTGATATTACAGAGATCTTTCAAGGAACTATCTCAATGGATCCATTCCCAAAGCTTGGGCTTCTCTTCCCCTCACAAATTTGTAGTTTATCCTCCTCTTTCTTTTCCTCTTAAAAATGATCTTTTCCAGTCAAATGAAAAATCTAAAGAAAATCGGTGGCATAATTTTGATATCTTTTTTCCAGGTCCCTTCTGGGAAACAGGGTCTCGGGGAGCATCCCTAAGGAGCTTGGAAACATCAGGAACCTCCAATCCCTGTACTTTCTTCCTTCCTTCATCTTATGTCTTCTTTTGCCTTTCTTTCTTTCTTTTGTGAAACAATTTTCTACAATTTTTGGTGTGACATAGGACCTTGGAAGATAACCAATTGCAAGGTCAAATCCCTGCAGCACTTGGCAACCTTGCCAACTTAAGTCGCTTGTAAGACCCTCTCCCTCATCTGCTAACAGTCTTAAATTTTAATGCATACAATTTTTTTTTCTTTAGTATAAATCAATCTACCATTTAATTCTAACAATTCTATTATTCTCCTGCAGGCTACTTTCTGCTAACAACTTAAGTGGGGACCTGCCAGACTCACTTGGCTATCTCAAGAACCTAACGGACTTGTATGTCAGAAGTATTTTCAAGTGCTAACTATAAAGACATGAATGGTTCCTTATCGTACCTATTTATGATTATAATGGATGAAACTTGGACGGAGCTTGTTATGCATTTGTTATTAGGTTCATATGGAATAAGTGACGTGTACAACCATCACACAGTTAACAAATGACGTATATTTGTAATAAAAAATGATCACTCGTTAAATGTGATGATTGTATACATCTTACTTGCTTAATGAAGAATTTGATGGCAGGTACCTAACGGACTACACTAAGATATGTCCGAATATAATTACCATTTTGTCAATATATTGATGACTGTTACACGGAGGTTTTTTTTTATCTTACTTAAAAACCATGAATTGATTTAGATGCTTTTTTTTTCTGGTTTCTATTTGCAGTAGGATAGATGGAAACCCAATCACTGGGAAAATACCTAGCTTCTTTGGGAACTGGACGAAACTCCAACGGCTGTAAGTACCATCATTGATATTGTGACTTGCGTCCATTTCCTAAGCTTGCAACCTAAACCTTGAGATTGGGAATTTGTACCTTTGAACCATTTGTTTCACAGAGACATGCAAGGGACATCGATGGAGGGGCGCTTCCCCTCCATTTTTGGTACATTGGAATCTATAACTTATTTGTAAGACATTTTTTAATTGTTCACTTTTTTGTATCTGAAAGTATAGAGGCTTCTAGTCTTAATTATTAGCCTGGCTGGGATTTCAGGAGGGTGTCTGACTGAAAGGGGGTGATGGGAAGTTTCCTCCTCTGCAAAACATGGCAAAGATGAAGGAATTGTAAGTTTGAAAGAAACGGAGTGCATCAAACACTCATACATTCACACATTCATCCATCAGTTTAGTATGCATCTTTTTCTCATTGAGTGCATGTCGATTGGTGGAATGATGCAGGGTATTGAGAAACTTATCAATTTCTGGGGAACTCCCTGATTTTATTGGGAATATGCCCAATCTTGAAGTCTTGTAAGTTTGTCCAGAGGGCTGTGTTGATGGCCTTTAGCTTCATTAAATGCTCATGATAAATTTGATTTTTCTTCTGTCTCTACAGAGAAATTAACTATAAAAGTGATTACCAAAAAGAGAAATTAATAGTGTAAAACATTAACATGAATGCAAAGTTCTCCTGCTTATTTTTATACTTCTATTATCTTGCAGAGATTTAAGCTTCAACAACTTATCAGGTCCAATTCCAAGCAGCTCTAATGGATTAGCGAATTCAATAAATATATGTAAGCTAACTAATTATAGAAAAGATACATTCTTACTATACAGAAAAGATATATAATTTCTCCAAATCTTCTGCTCTTATCTAAACAGTATCCTTCACCTGCAGGTTCCTTACTAATAACATGCTAAATGGAACAATACCTGATTGGATCTTGAGAAGTAAAAAACTTGTATGTGGGTTCGCTTAAAATTTCTTCAGTTGTACATCATGCTTATGTGAAGAGAATTAGTTAATCATAAATGCCGCTCAACTATTTCAAGACTTTCATTATTGCAGGGATCTTTCTTACAACTCTTTTACAGGATCCAATAGACCATCTAGTTGTCAGCAAGGAAATGTGTAAGCATTATCTGATTTGCTCCCCCCCCCAACCTTTTTTTTTTTTTTGTCTTTTTGTATCTCATGATATGAATTTTAGTTGCTGATTTGTTTGTTCTGGCTCTTAGACTCTCGTTTTCTTGCTTGTAGGAATCTGGTTTCTAGTTATTCAACAACAAATAGCATTCGTAAGTTTCTTATAGCATTCTCATTTCTTCTTAAACTATTGCCAATTCTAATTGATTTGGCTTCAGCTTCAAAACTATGTCTATAATTATTTTTCTAATGTTATCTTATAGGATAGCGTCATGCTTCAAGAGGAACCTCCCTTGTTCTGGAAAAGCTAAAAGTGAGTAATTTACAAACGAATTTCCACCATTAAAATTTTGAAGCTTATGTCTCGTATCAAGAGGGTATTCTAATTTTACTTTAAACAAAATCATATCGACAATTGTATATATTTGGCAGACTACAACTTGTTTATAAATTGCGGTGGCCATAAGGTGACTATTGATGGCAATGAATATGAAGATGATACCTCTCAGCTAGGCACATCAATATATGCTGAATTTGGTGATGGAAAGGGGCTTATAGCAGTACAGGAAACTTTGTAGGAAAAGCAAGACGCAAAATACATAGCCACAAATTCATCAATCTTGAATGCGACAAATCCAGAGTTGTACATGACTGCTAGGCTTACCCCTGTCTCTTAAATATTATGGTCTCTGCTTACAAAAGGAAATTATACAGTGAAGCTTCATTTTGCTGAGATTGAGTTCACAGATGACCAAACATACTTTAGTGTTGGAGAGCGCTTCTTTGATGTATCAATTCAGGTGACCGTTTTCACCATCACAAATCTTACATCAATTCATTACATTTCTCTTTTTATCTATGGCATCAACCGCAGTATTACATTGACTGAATTTTATGCATATCCTCTTATGCTAAGATTAAGATTGTGTATTTTGACTTCATATTTCTCTCTAAGCTTTTATATATATTAATTTGTTGCTAGTAGTTAGAGTATAAAATACGGAGTCCCCTATTATTTTTCTTGGAGGCAATCGAATCGCATGCATGTGCACATAAATTTGTACCCATGTGCATACATTTTATGCCAATATTGAAACCATAAGCCAAATCTATTCATCTTATTTTCTTTGACTTCTTTATATCAATTTCTTTTTTGCACGGATTTCTTTTTTAAAAAATTGTATCAATTAGTTGCTAATAAACAGCACATTGAAATAATACTTCTGGATGGAAAACTATAAATTTATGCAGGGCCAAAAGGTTTTGCAAGACTTTAATATTGCAAAGGAAGCAAATGGGACTGGAAAGGTAATAATCAAATCGTTTACTACCATTGTAGATGGTACTTTGGAAATTCACTTTCAATGGCTTGGGAAAGGCACAAATGCCATTCCCCAGAGAGGAGTATATGGACCTCTTATATCAGCCATTTCAGTAACACCAAGTAAGTCTTCAAAACTCTATTCTCCCTTTTCTTTGAGCATCATTCATAATAATAATCTCTCAATTTCAACTCGCAGATTTCAATCCTGATACTGGTGAAAGCAAGTTTCTGTAGGAGCTATTTTGGGCATTGTTGCTGCTTCTTGTATTGTAATTGTGCTGATCATAACATTAATATGGTTGTGCTTCAGAAGGAAGAACATTGAAAATGATGGTAAGATGGCTTTTTATGTTCACGCAAATTATTCAAAGATGATCTATCTTTTTGAAAATACCATGTATTATATACTGAATATCCTAATGTTTTATAAGTCAGGAACTGTTTTAAAGATTTGTGGCCAATTCTTGAATTTATCCTTGTGACATCATCAATTTGCACTACCGTTATTTGTTGGCATATGCGCTATACTTATGATTATGGTATCTTGTATGTGTTAAATCTGATAACCATGTTTGCAGCAAATTATAATGTCAGATTAATATCTCATTTTGTGAATTGTAAATCAAGTTTGAATATGTTTTCTAATTGATCATTGCCTTTCATGAAATGTTTTTGAAGGTATTTATTGTTTGTTCATATATTATAAATAATTTTAAAGAAAAATTACAAAATGTATGCATGCAGAGCTCGGCGGTTGGAGTTGCAGACTGGTTACTTCACTTTTAAACAGATTAAAACGGCCACCAATAACTTTGATCAAGAAAATAAGATAGGTGAAGGTGGCTTTGGTCCGGTCTACAAGGTACGCAGGAAGCATTTTTAAACTAAGATTTTTCTATTATGTCATTGGTTAAGCTCTTATATCTTTTACTCAGTTGAAGTGATATTTCTATGCATAAAATCTTAGATCTCATTCTTCGTTAGGATTTTGATCCTTATGCAATTTGCACATCACAGGGAGTACTGCGGGATGGTACCATAATTGCTGTGAAGCAGCTTTCTTCCAAGTCTAAACAAGGGAACCGTGAATTCGTTAATGAGATAGGCATGATATCTGCCTTGCAACACCCAAATCTTGTTAAGCTCTATGGGTGTTGCATCGAAGGAAATCAATTATTGCTAATATATGAATTCATGGAAAACAATAGTCTTGCTCGTGCTCTATTTGGTAAGTGTTTCTCTTGTATTGAAATATCTTTTTCAAAATTATACACCCAATGTTTCAAAATTATAATCTTTTTCAAAATTATACACCCAATGCTTCAAAATGACTAAAGTTTTGATGTTTGCAGGTCCTGAAAGATATCGGCTGAAACTAGAATGGCAAACAAGGCGTAAGATTTGTCTAGGAATAGCAAGAGGTTTGGCATTTCTACATGAGGAATCAAGGCTAAAGATTGTTCACCGAGATATTAAGGCCACAAATATCCTGCTTGACAGAGACCTTAATGCAAAAATATCTGATTTTGGTTTGGCTAAACTTGACGATGAAGAGAACTCCCACATCAGCACCAGGATAGCTGGAACCATGTAAGTAGAAATTATTGTTTTGTGGAAGTGATATTTTTTTCTTCGAATATGTTTTCTCAAATCAATTAACCATGCAATGAATAAGGGAAGTCCATTAGGATTCTAGAATAACATACTAAATTAGGGTATCATATAGCATCAAAGATGCTATAAAATTCAATGTTAGTATATTATACAATATTTTGCTCCAATTCTTTGACCCAACATGCAAAATGTTAATCTTCTAATTCTGTGGTGCACACTAATAACCCCTAGGCTAATCTTCTTGCCTATCTAGTAAGATAATGTCTTTTATTTTTAATAACCATATTCGCTTGACGATGGCTCCTAAATAATGTCTTCGGTTGTTTATTGAAAGCATGATCTTAATTGCAATATTGTACACTTTCTTCCCTATAGAACCTCATATCCTTTAGCTAGCTTGAACACATATTTAGTGCTTTATATATTTTATGAAAATGATATTTACTAATGCAGAGGATATATGGCTCCTGAGTATGCAATGAGGGGTTACTTGACAGAGAAAGCTGATGTCTACAGCTTTGGAGTTGTTACATTGGAGATTATTAGTGGAACGAGCAACACCAGCTATAGACCTAAGGAAGACTTTGTATACCTTCTTGATATGGTAAGTGAGAATTATTGGATATGATATACCAACAAATTTTAGTTGGCATTTTACTATATATACATTATAATAATCAACTAAAAAGGTGGCTGGCATTTACACAAAAACACAGAGATATATACATGCATGCATGCATAGACTTGCATGCACACACATATATGTCTGTACGTATGCATGTCTATGTATGTATAATTAGGCTAGAATACTTTTGAGAGTATTTGGCCTCAAGCAAAAATTAGTAATAAACTCTCAAAATTAAATCTATACTAAATATCTGTATTTTACAAAAAGAATTTGAAGAAAAAAAATCACACATTTTTTATTTTATTTCCATATACATCAAAGGATTGAAATTTAGTGTGTATAGGTTTTACGTTATTTAGATTAAGATCCATAGTTTGGATTTGCAAATTTTGCAGCCTATCATTTTTTTTTCTTTGCTTATTAGGTATATTTCTACAATCCCTTTTTTTATTCTAGCTTGATGCAATTCTCTAGGCATTTTGTACAATGTAGATCATGGTTAATGTTATAGATTTTGAATTTGAAAGGTCCATTGCTAATTTTTACTATAAAATATTTGAGATCAAAATTCTCAAAAATATTATTTTAGCCCAACTACTCTCTCTCTCTCTATGTGTTTGTGTACGCACGCGTGAGAGAGAGAGAGATCACCTCTCAAGAAAAGAGGGTCTCCATTCTTTTCAAGTTCAAAATTAATAATGAAAGATACAAATAAGATCAACACCATGCATCTATATTATTTAAATAGTTTAGAAATAAGAAATAATGTGTTGTAGTAGCCCCAAAACCATGCATCGGTGGGTTCAAAAATATATTGTTAGCATGATATAACACAACATCTTGCTATAATCAATGTATTAAATTCTATTGATTTTTAGTCTATCAAAATTTTAACATAGGAAAGTTATGATCAATAAGATGAATTTTTATTAAATGTTTCATTATGTATTTTAGCGCTAGCATAATAGAAACAATCTATTTTTGTGTCTATATAATGCATAGATTAGAGAGTACCATGATATATGATATTTGGTTTCTAAGTAATTTTAGTATTGTATTGATTCTGAACTCAGGAGGAATATATATTCTTTTTTTTTCCTCTAGAGAGGAGCATAATCTATGCATGCATGTGTATGTGCATGAAATAATGAAATAAAAATAGACACTACAATCTAGTTTGATTGACATGCATTTTTCCACTTAAATAATCTATTCGATGTTCTTATTTCCATTCTCACATAGAAATCTGGTGATGAAATTGATTACCTGTCCTCTGTATCATTTGCAGGCCTATGTTTTACAAGAGCAAGAAAATCTGCTTGAACTAGTTGACCCAAACCTCGGTGCAAACTACTCAAAGGAAGAGGCATTGCTGATGTTGAATCTCTCTCTGATATGCACCAACCCATCTCCGACTCTGAGGCCCGCGATGAGCGCTGTGGTGAGCATGCTAGATGGAAAAATGCCTGTTCGGATCCCTGAAGTGAAGCGCTCAATCTCCAAAACTGAGGATTTGAGATTCAAATCCTTTGAGATAACGTCCCATGAGAGCCAATCACACAGCATTCCAATGGACAGGTCTTCGATGGATACCACAACATCTGCCCAGAGTAGCAAAGAAAGCGCTTGACATTCCTTAGCAGGCCAGCTTCTTTTGGACTATACGGAGTAGTTTATGGTTGAAAGCCGGGAAAGAGGGAGCATTTTCATCACTTGGTTTGAATGTACTCATAGATTACAAAGTCGCTTCTCCATAAGTGCAGACCGGAGATATATATACGAAGCAATTCCTCTCGCAGTCAGTTCTGAGAATTGATCGTATAGGCATACACCAGTCTTCTCATCCATTTATATTTATATTGTAACTAAGTACAAAGTGAGCACTTGGTCTTGTTTTGTTCACTCCTGTGAATTTGTTAGTTATATTCTCTGCTCTTAGTTTTAAAACGTTTTTAATGTGGTAATACTTAGAATAGGCAATAGGTATGTTAGGATGATGGCGAGGTGTTAATTCCGACAGCATCCCACTGTTCATTGGCTTCTACAACCCTGTATAAACTACTTCGCAGTAATTTATTCTCAAAGAAAGGTTTTTTCTTAATATTATTTTCCTTAAAATAAATTAAAACGACATAACTATTTCTGCGTGTATTTTAAAATCTGTAGGATAATAAAACCAGCTACAGGATCAGAATTCAATCTAACATCAGGTATAAGTGCAAGGTTCGGAGGATTGTCTGGTCAGATGATCAGCTGTTGGTTTGGCAGGAAAAACTGAGTTGGGTGTGAGGCGAAAGGCGATTTAGTGGAAAGTTAAAAAAAAAAAAATGAAGTGGAAAAAAAGGAAAGTTAATTTTATTCTCCTCGGCGACCATAGTGGCCCCACTGCAGCTCTCATCGAAGATGCAGTGCTGCTGCCATCGCCGCTGGAGAAGCACGGAATGAGCGGCGTAGTGACGGCATCGCAGACATTGATGGTACCCATGGTCGTCGGTGGCTCCGCCAGGAGGAAGAGGAAAAAAAATAAAAGTGAGAGGGAAAGGAAGGATATATACCAAGTTGAGGCCACGTTGAAGTCCGCTGTATTCTGGGATGTTTAGGTTTGGGGACGTGGCGATGATTAAATATGCAGCTAAGACAGAGGAGATGGAGATATCTAATGGCGGTTACGTTTTATTGGTCGGTGAATGATGGGACAGGCACGGCAGCAACCCAGAGTAATATTAAGGAAGCTGATCAGATGCTGAACGCCCAGTCGCGAAACTTTCAACGATGCCAACCCCTAAAAGTTCATCTGGCAGAAGAATTTGAGGGGATTATTTAATTTTAAAGTTTTTTTAATTTATAAAATATTTTTATTTGAAAACATAGTTATTAAGAAAACTTTTGATCTCAACTAATATTTATTTAGTTAGTTATGCTTTGATTATTATAAAAAATTTATATACTTGTTGGGGGTAAAATCGTCATTGCATCAATACCCGTGCGAGGAGGCTAAGACCAACCTTTCCGTAGCTCGCCTCTCCCGGGCTCCCATAGCTTGGCTTTCCCGAGCTTCCGTAGCTCGGCCTCCTCGAGCCTCCGTACTCGCCTCTCCCGAGCTCCCATGGCTCGGTTTCCCCCGAGCTTCCGTAGCTCGGCCTTCCCGAGCTTCCGTAGCTCGCCTCTCCCGGGCTCCCATAGCTCGGCTCTTCCCGAGCTTCCGTAGCTCGGCCTTCTCGAGCTTCCGTAGCTCGCCTCTCCCGGGCTTCCATAGCTCGGATTTCCCCGAGCTTCCGTAGCTCGGCCTCCTCGAGCCTCCGTAGCTCGCCTCTCCGAGCTCCCATAGCTCGGCCTCCCCGAGCTCCCGCAGCTCGGCTTCCCCGAGCTTCCGTAGCTCGTCTCTCCCGAGCCCCATAGCTCGGTCTCTCCCGAGCTCCCATAGCTCGGCCTTCCCGATCCAATACCCACCTCCGCGGAACCTAACGTGGGAGAGCCTAAGTCTACTGTAACGACACCCTAGCAACGAATCATGCTGAGAAGTGGTCTAGAGCCTATCGAGGCTACCTGAGATCTACACATCTACCAGATCCTAAGCTGACAAGGAGCTCTCCCAGCCGTCGATCCCCTAACGGACAAGATACGGATCCCAACAGCCTCACAACGGCCTGATTCGATCCGCTCCCGCATCCTAACAACCTCTGAACCTTCCGGAAGGCGCTCAAGATCCAGGTGACGGTCTATAAATAGGACACTCCCAGATTCCCTCAGGTACGCACACTCTTGCGCGCTCACACCCCCATTCTCACTCTCCTGCTCGTCGGTGCTCTCGCCTTCTAGAGCTCACGATTGGCCACCCCCAGAGAGGCCTCTTGGAGAGATCCACCTCCCCACTTTCTGGTTGATCGCCGATTTTCTTTCACTGACTTGAGCGTCGGAGGGTCTTCCGCGGAGGGCTACCCCCAACGCCTCTCGCGCGAGGACTTGTGTGCAGGTCCGCGCCCCCCTGGAGATCGACTGCGCCCGAGTCGGAGGACGGATCCCGGCGGCAACAAATTGGCGCTAGAGAAGGGCCTCAAGTCCCATTAAACTTGAAGAAAGGAGACAAGGATCCTAACCTGGAGTAGAACCTCTCTAATGGCCAATCGGCGAAGAGCAACCTCTGAAGCTCAAGACCAGTCGCTTCCCAGAGGCCTGATCCGACGAGCGGTGTAGCGCCGCAACTGCCACCAGTCGAAACCCCGTCACCACCTGCCATCCCAGTGACCCAGGACCAGTTTGCCTCACTGGTCCAACAAGTTCAGACTCTGACCCACCTGGTCCAGGAGCGCCTTATGGCTCCTCCTGCTCCGCACTTTCACAAGGAAGCGGCGGTTCCTTCTTCACCGGCGACTTCCTCCTCCAGTTCGCGCAAATCTGCGGACCCCCCGCATCGACCTAGAGGGGACAAGCCAGTCCCGCGAGGCGGCCATGACAGAGATCCTCCCAGATCTCGACGAGCCCGATCTCTCTCTCGGTGATCTCCCACCATGATTCGACGTCGTCTCTGCGATCTCCTCGCCCAGCTCCTCCTCTAGCTGGCGAAGAGGAGATCCGTCGTCAGATCCAGGAAATGCGTCAGGAGCTGGACGCCGCCAAGCAGGCCCATCCGCCCAGCCCAAGGCGGAGCAGGGCATCCCTTTCTCTAAGGGGATTATGAAGGAAGTGATTCCCTCCCATGTTAAGTTACCAGCCGTCGAACCTTACCACGGCTCTTCAGACCCGGATGACCATCTTAGCAGCTTCCGGTCAATAATGATGTTCCACGGAGCATCTGATGCGGTCCTCTGCCGCGCCTTCCCCTCCACCCTCAGAGGATCCGCTCGAACTTGGTTCAACGCTTTGAAGCCAAGTTCTATTGATTCATTTGACGAACTGAGCCGCCTTTTTATTGGTCAGTTCGTCAGCAGCCATCGCCACCGACGAAGATCTGACTCCCTCTCTAAAGTTAAGTAGAGAGAGGGGAGTCCCTGAGAAATTATCTCGGCCGCTTTAATAAGGCCATGTTGGAGGTGGACCACCTTAATCATGAGGTGGCCATGTCTGCCCTAGCGGGGGGAGTCTCGAAGGAGAGCGACTTCTATCTGGCTATGGAAGTCAGTTATCCCCCTTGCCTCTCGGAGATGATGGCTCTGGCGGACAAGTATGCCAGGGTCGAGGAATCGCGGAGAGTTGCCCGCGCTGAGCAGGCAAAGAAGAGGGAGCCCAAAGTTCCCGACAGGCACCATCCCGCCCGGCGACCAAGTCCACCTCGCCGCCAGAGAGTCCCTCCGCTGCCGCCAAGGAATCGCTCCCGAAGCCCTCCCAGGCGATTCGACCACTACACTCCGTTGACCATGCCCCGGGCGTAAATCCTCATGGAGATAGAGCGCCAGCTCCCCCGGCCAATACCTCTCCGAGGAACCCGACCCGAAGAGATCCTACCAAGTATTGCCGCTATCATAGGGAGCACGGTCACGACACTGAAGAATGTTGGCAGCTGAAAAATGAAATTGAAAGGCTGATCCAACGGGGGCGACTGAACCAGTTCAGGAGGGCGCCCGAGCCACAACAACAAGGAGGTGACCGCCAGCCCGAGCTTCAACAACCTCCTCCCCCACCGAATCCGCATGTTATCGGCCGCATTAATATGATTGAAGAGGCCGGCGGATCAAGCCCCAGGGGCGACAGCGAAGGATCGGCGCCAAAAAAAGCACGGACGGGCGAGCTCTCCTTCTCCGATGATGACCTCCTAGGGATACAGCTCCCCATGATGACGCACTAGTTGTATCCCTTAACTTGAATAACTATGATGTAAGCCGAATCCAAGTTGATAGTGGAAGTTCGGTAAATGTTTTGTACCTCGGTGTGTTTGCCAGGATGAAATTACTCATGGAAAACCTGCGAGCCGTGGATTCCACCCTGATGGGATTCACTGGCGACGTTATCATCCCAGAAGGAGTCGTCACCCTGACAGTTCGCGCGGGAACCTGGCCCCTTGTAGCCATTGTCCAGACGGATTTTTTAGTAGCCGACCTCAGATCCCCTACAATGCAATATTCGGCAGGCCCGGACTAATGTCCCTCAAGGCAGTCATCTCCATCCCGCATCTATCCATGAAGTTTCCCACCGAGCGGAGAGTTGGAGTTGTTCGGGGAAGTCAGGCCATGGCTCGGCAATGCTTTGTTACCAGCTTTCAATCTAGAATGCCATAAGTTGATGGACTAGATGCTCGCGAGGACTTCGCCGAACAACGAGGAGAGCCGGCAGAAGAATTGGAGGAGGTGCCGTTGGATGAGGCTCGTCCTGATCAAACTATAAAGATCGGGTCGCTGCTCAAAGGAGAGTCTCGGCGCAAATTGATCAGGTTCCTCCGGAGCAACGCTGATATCTTCGCCTGGTCCGCCTCTGACATGCCCGGGATCAGCCCCGAGGTTCTCGTCCACCGTCTCAACGTTGACGAGATGCATCGCCCGTCAAGCAGAAAAAGAGGAGCTTCGCCCCGGAACGACAAAAGGCCATTGAAGAAGAAGTAGACAAACTTATCAAGGCTAATTTCGTCCAGAAGAAAATTACCCGAGCTGGCTATCAAATGTTGTTATGGTAAAGAAGTCAAACGGCAAATGGAGAATCTGCATCGACTTCACCGACCTCAACAAAGCCTGCCCGAAGGACAGCTTCCCCCTTCCTCGGATTGACCAGCTTGTGGACGCCACCTCGGGTCACCAGATGCTGTCATTCATGGACGCCTATTCAGGCTACAATCAGATCCGAATGGCCCCTGAGGATGAAGAGAAGACCGCCTTCATAACCGACCGAGGTACTTACTGTTACCGCATTATGCCTTTTGGTCTTAAAAATGCAGGTGCGACCTACCAAAGGCTGGTCAATAAAGTATTCAAGGAGAAAATCGGCCGGAACATGGAGGTGTACGTGGACGATATGCTGGTCAAGAGCAAGGAGGCATCACAGCATGTGGAGGACCTCACAGAGAGCTTTGTCACGCTGCGCAAGTACGGGATGAGACTCAACCCGACCAAGTGCGCCTTCGGCGTTAACTCTGGGAAGTTTCTCGGCTTCATGGTTTCCCAGCGAGGTATCGAAGCCAACCCCCAGAAGATTCAAGCTCTCCAACAAATGGCGCCCCCGGCATCTGTCAAGGAGGTCCAGCGCCTAACCGGGAGGATAGCGGCCCTCAACCGCTTTGTGGCACGGTTGGCCGAGAGATGCCTCCCCTTCTTCAAAACTCTCCGATCGGCCAAAAACTTCCAGTGGACCCCCGAATGCCAAAGGTCATTTCAAGACCTCAAGAAGTACCTTGGCTCGCCCCCGCTCCTCAGTAGTCCGTCCCCAGGGGAGACCTTATTCTTGTACCTGGCTGTTTCGGAGGGTGCGGTTTGCTCGGTGCTGATCAAAGAAGAAGGCAAAGTCCAAAAGCCGATCTACTATGTTAGCAGGCTACTCGCGATGCGGAGACAAGGTACAGCAGAATTGAAAAGATGGTGTTGGCCTTAATCACCTCAGTTAGGAAGCTGCGGCCGTACTTCCAAGCGCATTCCGTGACGGTCCTGACCGACCAACCCATCAAGGCGGTGATCCACCATCCCGAGACGTCGGGGAGAATGACCAAGTGGGCCGTCGAGCTAAGTGAGCATGACATACATTTCCAGCCTCGTCCAGCCATCAAAGCCCAGGTGCTTGCCGACTTCCTCCTCGAGTGTACCATCCCAGAGGACGGCTCTACCCCAAACTCCTCCGAAGAACCGAAAGCTGGGGTCCGGTGGCTCCTCCATGTCGACGGATCATCTAATGCCCATCGCTCCAGTGCGGGCCTGGTTCTTACCAGTCCGGAGGGGATAACCTTCGAGTATGGCGTCCGATTCTCCTTCCCGGCCTCCAACAACGAAGCCGAGTACGAAGCCCTGTTAGCCGGCCTCCGCATCGCCCGCAATTTAAAAGTGGAGAAGCTCAGTGCCTTCACCGACTCTCAGCTGGTGGCCGGTCATGTGCAAGGAGATTTTGAAGCCCGGGAGCCGAACATGATTCAATATCTCCAGAGGTGCGGAGTCTCCTTCCCCATTTTATTGAATTTGAAATTATTCGGATTCCCAGATCCGAGAATGCCCGTGCCGATCTACTTTCTCGACTGGCGACCACGGAGTCGATGGATGCCGAACAAAAGTTCCACTTGGAGACTCTGGAAAGACCCAGCATCGCGGAGACCGACCAGATAATGCAAGTTGAGGCCGAATCATCATGGTTTGACCCCATCCTCAAATATCTCAAAGAAGGGTCGCTGCCGTCCGACCGAAGGAAGGCTAGAAAATTGAAGCTGCAGGCCACTCACTACGTGTTGATCGACAACCAGCTTTACAAACGATCTTTTTCTATGCCGCTGCTCAGGTGCCTTCGCCCGTCCGAAGCAGATTATGCTCTGCGCGAGGTGCATGAAGGGATTTGCGGCAACCATCTGGGAAGCCGATCCCTATGCCACAAGGTGCTACGGCAAGGCTATTATTGGCCGACCATGCAGAAGGATGCGGACGACCTAGTCCGAGCCTGCGACCCATGCCAGAGATATTCAAGCATCCAAAGGCTCCCCTCCGTCGAACTAGTTTCCATATCATCCGCCTGGCCTTTCGCCAAATGGGGGATGGACGTCCTCGGCCCATTCCCGCTTGCCACAGGACAGCGGAAATTTCTATTTGTCGCCATCGACTACTTCACCAAATGGGTCGAAGCGGAAGCGGTTGCACAAATTACCGAGGCACGGGCCAGAGACTTTGTGTGGAGATCCATCATCTACCGATTCGGCCTCCCGCATACCATAATCACCGACAACGGTAAGCAGTTCGACAATTCTAAGTTTTGCCAGTTCTGTGAGGAGCATGGAATCCGCCACCACCTCACTTCGGTCGGGCACCCACAAGCCAATGGAGCGGCCGAAGTGACCAATAGGACCCTCCTTCAGGGAATCAAAGCTCGCCTCTTCAGAGCCCAAGGCAGGTGGGCGGAGGAGCTGCACCATGTCTTATGGGCCTACCGCACCACCCCGAGAATCCCGACAGGTGAAACCCCATTCCGAATGGCTTTCGGTACAGAGGCCGTCATCCCTGTGGAAATAGGCCTCCCATCATTGCGGGTGGAAAGCTACTCGGAAGAAGCCAGCAACGAGCAGCTCCGCACCAACCTCGACCTGGTAGAGGAGATCAGAGAGAAGGCCCGGATTAGAATGGCCGCTTATCAGCAAAGAGTAGCCCGTTATCACGCCTCCAGAGTCAAAGGGAAAGCCTTCCTGCCCGGCGACCTTGTCCTCCGAAAGGCCTCTGTTTCCAAACCGCTGGAACAAGGAAAGCTGGCACCGAACTGGGAGGGCCCGTACCAAGTGGCGGAAATCATCGGACCGGGAACCTACAAGCTACAGGATTTGGAGGGGAAATCCATTGGAATTCGGACAATCTCCGAAAATACTATCAATAGGGTACATCCTCTTCGAGTTTATTTTCATATGCCTCATTATATCTTCCTGTCAGCACATTTTTCAATGCAAGTTATTATGCACTACCTTGCCAAAAGTTGCAAAAAGAAATAGATGCTGCTTATCCATCCTCGGCACGACCGAGCTACTTGTCTGGACAGGAATTCTCCGAACCTTGGCAGGGCCAAGTAAAATATTCTTCGAACCTCGGCCGGGCCGAGTAACAAATTCTCCGAACCTTGGCAGGGCCAAGTAAAACATTCTCCGAACCTCGGCTGGGCCGAGCAACAAATTCTCCGAACCTTGGCAGGGCCAAGTAAAACATTCTCCGAACCTCGGCTGGGCCGAGCAACAAATTCTCCGAACCTTGGCTGGGCCAAGTAAAACATTCTCCGAACCTCGGCTGGGCCGAGCAACAAATTCTCCGAACCTTGGCAGGGCCAAGTAAAACATTCTCCGAACCTCGGCTGGGCCGAGCAACAAATTCTTCGAACCTTGGCAGGGCCAAGTAAAACATTCTCCGAACCTCGACTGGGCCGAGCAACAAATTCTCCGAACCTTGGCAGGGCCAAGTAAAACATTCTCCGAACCTCGGCTGGGCCGAGCAACAAATTCTCCGAACCTTGGTAGGGCCAAGTAAGATGTTCTCCGAACCTCAGCAAGGCTGAGTAAAAATTCTTCAAGTTAAGACACCGGCTGAAAGCTGAAGTGCGTAGGCCCCGATTAAGGCCGAAGGACTTCCAAATAGTCCCCGAAACTTCGTCCGGTTTAAAAAGAAGCACGCTGAGCATAAACCGTCGATGCGCACAAAGAAGGCACCTCCAGCGAACCCCCTTTAAGGGCCCATTAAGCCCCGCGTAATTGGCCAAAAGCCCCGAGCAGAGCCAAGGAATTCCCCTCTGCTACTAAAATCCTTAGACAGTGTGATCAAGGCTAAAACTCTTGAAAAAGAAGAGGGTTACCCAAAACAAATCCAATTTTCATTCATCAGAAAAAAGGATTACAAAAAAGACAGAAAAAACATAAACAGAAAGCGAAAGTGACAGAGGCCCCGAATCAAAGTTCGGAGTCGCTCCCCGAAGCCAATAGGTCTTCCAAACGCTCCGTGAGGTCGGCCACCTGCTGACAAAGCGAAGCAATCTCCTCCCTTTGCCGGTCTACCACCCGGCGCAGGGCCTCCGCCTCCTTGGTCGTCACGTACATGTACTCCTCTACGACCCTCACAAGCTGCTGATTGCTCGCGAGGGCCGACGCCAGGCCCAGTCCGTCGACAGTGACGGTGGTACGCCTCCTCTCCAAGTGAAGTAAGCCATTGAGAGACGCGTGTAATTCTCCTGAGGATCGCCCTCGAGAGGCCATGACCCAATATTTCTTCGAAAACTGAACAGAGGGATGACTGAGACCACACCTCTCGGTCATATTTATACTCGCCGGACAGATATCCCAATCGGTCGCGCCGTAGTCACCGACCTATAAGAATTTGCCACGTGTCGTCGCTTCAATGACTGCAGAGTCCGAGGTACCACACCCCATCCCGAGTAAGATCGGTAAGTGTGGACTGACTGATCGGGAATCCCCCCTGAACAGACTACCTTCCGATCTGCCGCCCCCGGTAATAAATGCTCACGACATTTCCCCAAGCTCCTTTTTCGGGAAGAGCAGAGGGGAGAGATCCGGCATCTGGCCAATGACTTGTCCCCTCGGGAAGGTTTACGTCATACCGCTCGTTCCGCCCAGATGCCCCCTCACCGAACGTCATAGAGATCTTACACTACGGCTCATAGTGGCAGCTAAATCATTTCTCCGAGCCCCGAACCTTCGAACCTTGGCAGGGCCAAGTAAAACATTCTCCGAACCTCGGCTGGGCCGAGCAACAAATTCTCCGAACCTTGGCAGGGCCAAGTAAAACATTCTCCGAACCTCGGCCGGGCCGAGCAACAAATTCTCCGAACCTTGGCAGGGCCAAGTAAAACATTCTCCGAACCTCGGCTGGACCGAGCAACAAATTCTCCGAACCTTGGCAGGGCCCAAGTAAAACATTCTCCGAACCTCGGCTGGGCCGAGCAACAAATTCTCCGAACCTTGGCAGGGCCAAGTAAAACATTCTCCGAACCTCGGCTGGGCCAAGCAACAAATTCTCCGAACCTCGGCTAGGCCGAGCAATAAATTCTCCGAACCTTGGCAGGGCCAAGTAAAACATTCTCCGAACCTCGGCTGGGCCGAGCAATAAATTCTCCGAACCTTGGCAGGGCCAAGTAAAACATTCTCCGAACCTCGGCTGGGCCGAGCAACAAATTCTCCGAACCTTGGCAGGGCCAAGTAAAACATTCTCCGAACCTCGGCTGGGCCGAGCAACAAATTCTCCGAACCTTGGCAGGGCCAAGTAAAACATTCTTCAAACCTCGGCTGGGCCAAGCAACAAATTCTCCGAACCTTGGTAGGGCCAAGTAAGATGTTCTCTGAACCTCAGCAAGGCTGAGTAAAAATTCTTCAAGTTAAGACACCGGCTGAAAGCCGAAGTGCGTAGGCCCCGATTAAGGCCGAAGGACTTCCAAATAGTCCCCGAAACTTCGTCCGGTTTAAAAAGAAGCACGCTGAGCATAAACCGTCGATGCGCACAAAGAAGGCGCCTCCGGCGAACCCCCTTTAAGGGCCCATTAAGCCCCGCGTAATTGGCCAAAAGCACCGAGCAGAGCCAAGGAATTCCCCTCTGCTACTAAAATCCTTGGACAGTGTAATCAAGGCTAAAACTCTCGAAAAAGAAGAGGGTTACCCAAAACAAATCCAATTTTCATTCATGAAAAAAGGATTACAAAAAAGACAGAAAAAACATAAACAGAAAGCGAAAGTGACAGAGGCCCCGAATCAAAGTTCGGAGTCGCTCCCCGAAGCCAACAGGTCTTCCAAACGCTCCGTGAGGTCGGCCACCTGCTGACGAAGCAAAGCAATCTCCTCCCTTTGCCGGTCTACCACCCGGCTCAGGGCCTCCGCCTCCTTGGTCGTCACGTCCATGTACTCCTCTACGACCCTCACAAGCTGCTGATTGCTCGCGAGGGCCGATGCCAGGCCCAGTCCATCGACAGTGACGGTGGTACGCCTCCTCTCCAAGTGAAGTAAGCCATTGAGAGACGCGTGTAATTCTCCTGAGGATCGCCCTCGAGAGGCCATGACCCAATATTTCTTCGAAAACTGAACAGAGGGATGACTGAGACCACACCTCTCGGTCATATTTATACTCGCCGGACAGATATCCCAATCGGTCGCGCCGTAGTCACCGACCTATAAGAATTTGCCACGTGTCGTCGCTTCAATGACTGCAGAGTCCGAGGTACCACACCCCATCCCGAGTAAGATCGGTAAGTGTGGACTGACTGATCGGGAATCCCCCCTGAACAGACTACCTTCCGATCTGCCGCCCCCGGTAATAAATGCTCACGGCATTTCCCCAAGCTCCTTTTTCGGGAAGAGCAGAGGGGAGAGATCCGGCGTCTGGCCAATGACTTGTCCCCTCGGGAAGGGTTACATCATACCGCTCGTTCCGCCCAGATGCCCCCTCACCGAACGTCATAGAGATCTTACACTACGGCTCATAGTGGCAGCTAAATCATTTCTCCGAGCCCCGAACCTTCGAACCTTGGCAGGGCCAAGTAAAACTTCTCTGAACCTCGGCTGGGCCGAGCTACAAGTTCTCCGAATCTCGGCTGGGCCGAACAATAATTTCTCCGAACCTTGGCAGGGCCAAGTAAAACAATTTCTCCGAACCTTGGCGGGGCCAAGTAAAACATTCTCAGAACCTTGGCAGGGCCAAGTATAGCATTCTCCGAACCTCGGTGGGGCCGAGCAACAATTTCTCCGAACCTTGGCGGGGCCAAGTAAAACATTCTCAGAACCTTGGCAGGGCCAAGTATAGCATTCTCCGAACCTCGGCGGGGCCGAGCAACAGTTTCTCCGAACCTTGGCGGGGCCAAGTAAAACATTCTCCGAACCTTGGCAGGGCCAAGTATAGCATTCTCCGAACCTCGGCGGGGCCGAGCAACAGTTTCTCCGAACCTTGGCGAGGCCAAGTGAAACATTCTTCGAACCTCGGCGAAGCCAAGCACAGATTTTCTAAACTTCGGCAAAGCCGACCTGCAAGGATGCGAGTTCCGATAAGGACGAAGCACAAAAACTCCAAGCTTCGGACCGAAATAGGGAGTGCATTTCTCCGAACGGTCCTTAGACCGTCGCTTACGAGCCCCAGTTAGTTCGGATAGTGCGGGATCCTCGTCTAAGGACGAGCGAGACGCCTTCGTATCCCACGAACGGCAACAACAGCGAACTCGGCACAAAAAGATAAAGATTGAGAAACAAAACAGAACTCTCTTTATTTATTGCCAATCAAGATCAGTTACAAATGCCTTAGAGGCGTTACAAGAGCATTGAAATGCATAAAATAAAGAACAAGTACAAAACTCGGGCAACTGCTCCAAAGCAGACGTAGGCAACTGTGATGCTCCGACGTCCAACCGCCGAACCAGATAAGTTGCTCGAGCTGATAATAGCCGGGCGACATGGACCAATAGTTGCGACCATCTTTCATCAATAATGATATCTCGATGACCCAACCAAGATATCAAGATGGCCATCCCAGACCATCCCATCGAGGGACCCCCCGGCGAGCAGGTAGGAAGCCAGCGAACCCTGGCGGCGGAGTGCTCTCCCAAATCGAGTATGCACCGCCCCCACCTCGCCATGGCTCAAGGACAAGGTGTCGGCGGGCGGCGCACTTTCACCCCCTCCCCATGTGGTGAAAGATTCCCCAGGCAGGCGAGCCCAGGAATCCAAATCAGGGGAGGAGGAGAAGTTCACGCAAGCCATGGGAAGCCCGCGTGCACTCCCTACCATGCGTCTCCGGAGGGGAACCACAAAGGTCACACTGGAAGAGTATGTGTGCGCTCTCCGTGTGACCTCTACGCCCTCTATGTGCGCTCTCCATATGATCTCCAGGGCTCATCCCCTAGGGGCGAGCCATCCTCCGGCAGCTCCTTCATTGCCCCAACTATCTGGAGGCAAAGAGCTTACAAGAGAAAAGCTCAGTCCTCCCACTCGCAGCAACAGAAAAACGAGCATGACGAGAGCTCTAGTGGAAAAGAAACTTTCGGGGATGGTTTAGCATTACCCCGCTTCCCTTTTTTATAAAGCCAAAGATGAGCCGGGAGTAGTCACCAAGGCTATAAGCCCCGAGATTCAAACACCCGGGCCATACCTCCACGTGGCCTTCCAGGATGAAAGCAGCGCCCTGTTGCGCACCGAGCCCACCGCCTGAGTTATGACGTATGCGGAGATTTCCTCTTGATCCCGAATCGCGATCATTAAATGCAGAGGATCGTCCGCCAGCGTTACGGAAGCTGGCAGGTTCAGGAGGCCATCCTACGAGAATAATGTCCTCCAATGGCAAACGGCTGCGTGCGCCGTACGTCAAAGCGGCCCACATGGGAAAAAAGCACCTTCCGAAAAGCTCTAAAGCAGCTTTATGTTCCCCACAGCGCCGTATCATCAACTTTGGTGAAATAAAAACCAATTTGCCTGCAGAATGGCAGAGTGCTGGCAAAACTGCAAAAAGCACGAGAACCGATCGTCCGTTGATCACTCCCTGACGAAGTTGGTTGCTCGGGGAACCTATGCGACAGAATCGAGCATCTCAAAGCAAGAATGAGCGCGAAGACTGCGCAAACTTTTCTTTCACCCAACGGAAGATAAAGCGACCTACATTGCCTGTCAGCCCTAGCCAACCTATCTTGCCCGTCGGCCCTAGCCGACCTATCTTGCCTGTCGGCCCTAGCCGACCTATTTTTTCTGTCGGCCCTAGCCGACCTATCTTGCCTGTCGGCCCTAGCCGACCTATTTTTTCTGTCGGCCCTAGCCGACCTATCTTGCCCGTCGGCCCTAGCCGACCTATCTTGCTCGTCGGCCCTAGCCGACCTATCTTGCTCGTCGGCCCTAGCCGACCTATTTTTTCTGTCGGCCCTAGCCGACCTACTTTGCCCGTCGGCCCTAGCCGACCTATTTTGCCTGTCGGCCCTAGCCGACCTATTTCTGCCCGTCCTGCCCATCGACCTTAACCAACTAGTTTCATTTCTTAAGTTTAAATCAGACACAAGCCGAACCAGATTGTCTATCGGTTCGCCAGTCAGGGCTATCGCCCCGCCTTGGGTTAAGCCAATGCACTCCCTCAATCCCGAAACAAAAATGACCAAAAAACATCAGCGGGCCATAAGTTGCTCGCGATTGAGGCAAAACCGGACGGCAACAGGGCCGTACAAAGAAAAACACCTAAATGAAAATAAAGGTTTCATCCATTAAGAAGCGTCGGTCAGACTTTCAAGAAATAAAGTACAGAAGTGGCCTCTAAGGGCCGGGAACCACATCGGTTTTGGAGGAACTCTCGGTTACACCTGCGGAGGTGTGACTAGACTTGCCCTTCTCTAATACCTTTGCCCCTTCAGCGGCAGTTCGCGACCGTCCCTCAGAAGCTGCAGCTTCACCGGGACCCAGGACAGCACCAGGGTCAGTGTCGGAGACGTCGACATATTCGTCCTCTTCTTCTCCTTCGGACTCACCATCATCAGGAGTTTTAGCATCCAGAAAAGAGAGATCCCATTCTGGATGCTCGCTGGATATCTTTTCTTTGCATTCCTGCAGCCCAAGTTGGAAGGCGTCAACACCGATAGCATCCTGCCTCCCCTTGAGTATGGCGAGCTGCATGTTGGCCTCAGCAGCCCGTTTCTCAGCCTCTGCAACTTGGGCCCGCAGAATGATATTTTGCTCCTCAAACTCGCCGGCCCGCGTCTCGAATTCTGAACTCTTGTTGCGGTTGGACACAAGCTCGCCTTGAAGAGCCCGAACCTCCAACTCCAACTTCGCCATCTGAGAAAGCCAAAGTTAGTCGGCATCACAAGAAACCAGTAGAAGAAGCTAAAAAAAAGGGGGGGGGAAATAAGATCGTACCTCCTCCTCTCGTCTAGCCAACCTCTTGGCCAGCTCCTCAGCCTCACCCCTGGCTCTCGTTCTGTCAGCCCCGACCAGCTCGACTCTCTCCTGCAGATTGTTGATCCTCGATTGTTTGGCTCTGATTTCCTCCCGGGCTTGGGATAGCTCGTTGCTCACCCGAGCCATCGCCCCTTGGTGCCATCTAGCGCCCTCCCTCAAGCGAGCAATTTCACCATCACGCCGCTTCAATTTCTCCTCCACTTCATCGAGCATCCTAGACAAACGCCTTCTCTCATTGGCAGCTTCCCTTCCCAGCCGACCCATGCTCTCAGCATGTTCCCGCCGCATCGCCGCTACCTCCGTGGAATGTTTGGACTCAATTCTAGCCAGCTCCAGACACGCGTCTTCATTCTTCGCCAGGAGTCCCTGCAACTCCTTCGCTTTACTTTTCTGCCTGGATGCTTCGGCTAGAGCGGCCTGATACGCCGCCTTCATTCCCTCCAAACCTCTGTTGCTACTGGCCAGAATTCCTCGAACTTCTCAGACGCTGCCACTCGCGATCGAAGTTCAGCGTTGTCTCTCCTGGCCTGAACGCTGGCCCCTGTCGCTAAACTCAGACGCTAGCACATCGCTCGAGAAAGCAGGACACTCTGCAGGACAAAAGATAAGTCATCTTCATGGGGCAAATTATAAAGCCCCCACTACCAAAGAGCAGTAACTCACCCGAGATGCATAGGCCCGTGTCATCTTCATGAGGGTCGAATTGTCGATATCGGGGAGAAGGTGGATACTTTCGGCCACTCCCTGCTGCCCGAATGCGGCATCAACCAGTTCCAAATCTGCAAACTTATCCGCCGAAGGATCGGCACCTGGGTACAAGGCCGACCTCATCATGGCTGCGAACGCCTCCTCAACACCAGCGCTCGAACTGCTGGGCTGACCATCCCCGCCTAAGGGACCAACCTGGACTTATACTCCCTATGCCCGAACCTACGCTTCAAACTAGGGAGTGGAGGGCATGTGTTGGGGGGTAAAATCTCATTGCATCAATACCCGTGCGAGGAGGCTAAGACCAACCTCTTCCGTAGCTCGCCTCTCCCGGGCTCCCATAGCTCGGCTTTCCCCGAGCTTCCGTAGCTCGGCCTCCTCGAGCCTCCGTAGCTCGCCTCTCCCGAGCTCCCATGGCTCGGTTTCCCCCGAGCTTCCGTAGCTCGGCCTTCCCGAGCTTCCGTAGCTCGCCTCTCTCGGGCTCCCATAGCTCGGCTCTTCCCGAGCTTCCGTAGCTCGGCCTCCTCGAGCTTCCGTAGCTCGCCTCTCCCAGGCTCCCATAGCTCGGTTTTCCCCGAGCTTCCGTAGCTCGGCCTCCTCGAGCCTCCGTAGCTCGCCTCTCCCGAGCTCCCATAGCTCGGCCTCCCCGAGCTCCCGCAGCTCGGCTTTCCCGAGCTTCCGTAGCTCGTCTCTCCCAAGCCCCCATAGCTCGGTCTCTCCCGAGCTCCCATAGCTCGGCCTTCCCGATCCAATACCCACCTCCACAGAACCTGACGTGGGAGAGCCTAAGTCTACTGTAACGACACCCTAGGCAAGGAATCACGCTGAGAAGTGGTCTAGAGCCTATCGAGGCTACCTGAGATCTACACATCTACCAGATCCTAAGCTAACAAGGAGCTCTCCCAGCTGTTGATCCCCTAACGGACAAGATACGGATCCCAACAGCCTCACAACGGCCTAATTCGATCCGTTCCCGCATCCTAACAACCTCTGAACCTTCCGGAAGGCGCTCAAAATCCAGGTGACGATCTATAAATAGGACACTCCCATATTCCCTCAGGTACGCACACTCTTGCGCGCTCACACCCCTATTCTCACTCTCTTGCTCGTCGGTGCTCTCGCCTTCTAGAGCTCACGATTGGCCATCCCTAGATAGGCCTCTTGGAGAGATCCACCTCCCCACTTTCTGGTTGATCGTCGATTTCCTTTCACTGACTTGAGCGTCGGAGGGTCTTCCGCGGAGGGCCACCCCCAACGCCTCTCGCGCGAGGACTTGTGTGCAGGTCCGTGCCCCCCCTGGAGATCGACTGCGCCCGAGTTGAAGGACGGATCCCGACGGCAACAATACTTATATTAGATTTTTCTTAAATAATTAAAATTGTAATCTTATAAACATATAATAGCTTTTTTTATTTTTTAAGGATTTTTAATAATAAATAATATTATTAATTTTTTTATTTGAAGGCTTAGTGATTATCAAAGGTTTAACTCCCTCAAAGCAATTATTTGAATGTATAACCCTTTCGAAGTAATCATAATTATCTTAAATTTTTATTTTATCAATCATTACGATTGAATTACAATAGTTAGTATTAGAGCTTAGAACGATAACCTAATACTTTTTTATTTTTTTATCTTATTTATTCTATTTTCTTTCATCTATAAAATTCTAGTATTGAAAAAAAAATTGCTTTTTATTGCCACTCTATTCTTATCTTTAAAAAAAAACCTTAGCCTTGTTTTTTTTGTTTTGTCCCCTCTAAAAAAAAGTCTAGTGGGAAAGAGAGAGACGGAAAGAGAGAAAGTTGAAAAAAATAAAGAAAAAAAAAAGAGAGAGAAAGAAAAAGAAAAGAAGAGAGAAAGAGAAAGAAAAGAAAGAAAAGTTTTTTCTTACTTTCAAAGATGATTATTGCTAAGACCTACAAAAATATAGTCAAGGAAATTCATCTATAATAATAAGAGAAGCATGTGGAAGGTAATATAAAAAAATTAAGAGAGATGATACAAGCAAATGTATTTGAGCTATGAGAAGCTACTAATCAAAAAATGGCCGAAATAATTGATGTTGTAGCTAATTTAAAAAAGGATGATAGTAGGCATGGTAAAAGAGAAATTTGAAAAATCTTCGAATAATATTCATCTAAATTATCAAGTTTGATAATATGAAATTAATTTTTATATAAAAATAAGAGGAGCAATCAAATGATGAACTATCTTCTTCATTTCGATGAAAATAATCTTAATGGATGAATTTATTAGGCAGAACAATTTTTCAAGTATAATTTTACTTTTGAAGACAAGAAGGTTACAATAGCTTCTTTTCGTCTTGAAAAGGAAGCATTACAATGATACCAATGGATGGAAGAAAACCGAGGCAAAAATTATGTGAAAGAAATTCGTGATAGGTCTCTGGCCGAATGTCTATGAAGATTTCACTAGTGAGCTCACCGAGTTGCATTAGACAGATATAGTATATGAGTATTAATTTTATTTTAAATAACTTGCTAATCATAATACAAAATTTACTTAGTAGTTTTTTTAAAGCTGCTTTGTAAGTAGATTAAAGAAAAAAATAAGTATGATATTCGAATGTTATGACCAACTACTATGATTGAGACTATTACATTAGTCAAGCTAAAAGATGAGCAACTATTTGCTCTACCCAAGCCCAAGGTGAGCCAACCTATAGTAATCACTTTAATTCTTAATGAAAATTTCACATCTTCTTCTATTCCAATCAAAAGATTAATATTAACAAAAGTAAAAGAAAAAAAAAGGAACCATGCTTCAACTATAATGAAAATTTAAAATCAAGCCTACGTTACAAAACCAAGCAATAATTTCTCATTAATGATGATTGGTTCAATGATATATCGAAAATAGAGTCGATCAAAAATATATAAAGGTGTGAAGTAGTTGTATAGTTTATCCCCAAAAATTCTCATGCATCCTATTACAAGTAACTTGTCCTTCAAGACAATGAGAATAAAGGCAAAATTAAAAAAAGCAATCCATTACTATTCTTATTGACTCAAGCAGCACTCTCAATTTTATTTATGCAGAGCTAATCAAGCATCTTAATATTTGATGATCAAACAATAAATTTGCGGATGTCATGGTGGCATATAATGCTCGCATACAAGTCCGAATTACATATGAAAATCATTCTATATTTGTACAAGTTTTCAAATTCACATCAAATTTACATATGTTACCTCTTAAAGAGTGTAATGTAGTTCTTGGGGCACATTGGTTTGGCACCTTAGGATCAATTTTATAAAATTTTTCTAAACTTCTCTTGCAATTTAAAATTTAAAAATTCATTCATGGAGACTTTCAGTAGCCACGTCATGAAAAAAAAGGCTAAAAGAGACCCTACCATACACCTATATTCAATAAAGGAAATGAGTTAGCTCTTCATGAATCAAGTTATTAGAATTAGTTGAATAATTCTTCTACCATATTATCTCTAGGTGCTTTACTCGAACCTCTTCATTAAAGCCAAAAAGAAGCTTAAAGCCTGATGATGTGGCTGGTATAGCCACAAGGGTAATTTCGGCAAAATTAAAACATTAATGCGCCCGCCGAGTTGGCCCCGACCATTTCTGGTCGGCCCCGCTCGGCCCCGGTGGCTCTAAGACCACCGAGTCGGCCCCGACCATTCCTGGCCGGCCCCGCTCGGCCCCGGCATCTCCAGGCCCGCCGAGTCGGCCCCGACCATTCCTGGCGGCCCTGCTCGGCCCAGGCGGCTCCAGGCTAGCCGAGTCCGCTCCGACCATTCCTGGCCGGCCCCGGCATCTCCAGGCCCGCCGAGTCGACCCCGACCATTTCTGGTCGGCCCCGGAGGCTCCAGGCCCGCCGAGTCGGCCCCGACCATTCCTGGCCGGCCCCGGCGTCTCCAGGCCCGCCGAGTTGGCCCCGACCATTTCTGATCGGCCCCACTCGGCTCCAGCATCTCTAGGCCAGCCGAGTCGGCCCCGACCATTCCTGGTCGGTCCCCATCGGCCCCGGCATCTCCAACCTGCTGAGTCGGCCCCGACCGTTCCTGGTCGGCCCTGCCCCAGCACTTCCTGATCGACGAGGTTGGCCCTGGCCATCCTCGGTCGACCAAGCTCAGCCTCGGCTCCCTCGGGAGAGTCGATACCCCCCGTTTCCTCCAAATCAGTCCCAGCATGGCCCTGGTAGTTCAGGACGCCATCTTTCTGACCCACGCCGCCTGACAACGCCAGATCCAACTACCCACTGGCCACGCCGCTGATGGGACTGGACCCAACTACCCAATAGCCCTACTGGCTGATGGGACGTAGCCCACCAACCACTGTTTTCTTCCTTTATGATGAGACAGGACCTACCAACCAGCCCAGATTCACACAACTCTCAAGAACTCAGCGGACATTCCTTTTTTATGGAATCCCACATGGTCATGCAAATGTCAACCCCTATAAGAAGGTGAATCCACTCAATAATCAGGTATGAGCGATAACCCCAAGGAATCGCTATCTTAGCACTCAGAGAGGAATTCCTCCTCCCTGGAAACACTTTTCATCTAAAAAGAGCTCATTCAAGCTCCTCCTCAGCTGTGACCTCGATTGCTAACTTGAGCATCGGAGGGTCCCACCGGAGAATCCCTCCGGTCCTAGAACTTTTTTGTAGGCAACCTGGTGGAGCAAAGATTCGATGGTCAATCCATTTCCTTTTCCCGACGTTCAGGACCAGTGATCGGGCGTCATCAAATTGGCGCGCCAGGAAGGGGGATTGGGGCTGACGCAGCAAGTATCTCAGGGTTTCCCTGTGCTACATCTCGGTGAACTCTGCTCCCCCCTCTTTTTCTCTTGAAGCCATGGTGGTGACACGAGCTCAGGATGCTTCCGTCAACTGTCCAGCAGGGCTCCCCCGCCAGTTAGGCAGCAGGAGGCCAATCCCCCTGCTATCGATCCTTCCGTCACCTGCCCACCACCAGATGTAGCCATCCAAACTGCAGAGCAGCTAGCGACTCTCACCCAGCAAGTCCAAACTCTCACCGCTATGGTCCACGGACTCCAGCAGCAATAGTCCATGGCCACCCAACACCAGACCGCTCCCCCGCCAGTCAACAGTCGGCAAGAGGAGGCTCTCCTCGGCGGGAGGCCGGTCGTCGTCCGGCTTCCCCTAGGAAGCCTCGCGTGAGCCCCCTAAACGGCCGTGGTCCCCTGATCGTGTCCCCAGCAAATTTCCTCCCGAGCCGCATCATCAGGAGGAACCAAAGCAGAAGTCCCAGCTCCTGCATCCTCCTTCTTTTCTTCTTCTTCTTCCTCCTCCGAGCCATCTCGGAGGGCCCCGACAATCAGCTGCCAAGCGGAGGAGCACCTGAATGAGTACAACAGGCGGCTAGATGAGCTCGCCAGGAAATTCAATCATCAACCGGAGGAAGAGTTTGACACCCGTCCTCCTTACACCCGTCGGATATTGGAGGAACATGTCCCCTCTAGATTCTGCTTCCCCCAGGTAGACCCATACGATGGTACGACATCCTTTCGACCATCTCGAGGGTTATAAAGCAATGATGCAAGTCCAGGGCGCTTTGGACGCCCTTCTCTGCAAAGCCTTTCCCGCCACTTTACGGAAGGCCGCTCGTGCGTGGTACTCGCGCCTGCCCCCTCATAGCATCGACTCCTTCCGAGAGCTGGAGAAGGCCTTTCTGGCACATTTGATGCTTGCCTGCAGATTCCAAGGGTAGCGGACAGCCTCTTCTCCGTGCGCCAGAAGGAGGGGGAGTCGCTGCGGGACTTTGTGTCCCGGTTCAAGGCTGCCGCCCTCGAAGTTTATCATCTCGATGACGCGGTAGCGACGTTGGCGCTAAAGCGGGGACTTCTCCCATCCCGCTTCACCTTTTTCTTGGATAAAAAGCCCCCGAGTTCTTACTCCGACCTCCTCCTCCGGGCTCAAAAGTACATCCGTGCGGATGAAGCTGACTTCACCCGCCGAGAATCTTCAAGGAGCTCCAGCCACAAGCCCGCTCACCCTGAGCCGAGTGGACCCCCTCGACACCGGCGGTCGACCCGCCTCGTCGATCCAACAACAGGCATCGAAGCCCCATCCCCGACGAGAGCAAGCTCACACCTCTTCTCGCCCCTCGATCCCACATCCTAATGGAGATCGAGGGCGAGCCTTACCTCCAGCGCCCTCCTCCCATGAAGAAATGTCCACCCCGCGACAAAAGCCGTTACTGCCGATTTCACCGGGATTATTGCCATGACACCAACAACTGCTACAGCTTGAAACAAGCCATCGAGGAGCTCATTCAGGGCTACCTCGGCAAGTATGTTCAGAAGGCGCCACAGCCGCTGCCGGCCCTCATGGGGCCTCCACCTGTTCAGGCCACGGTCGATAACGCCCCCACTGAGCGGATGGTCGGAATGGTGTCTTGGGGAACAGCCTCCACATCTAAGTGGCCGAGAGGGGAGGAGGCGACGAATAATGTAATTCCTGAGGGGGGATCTGCTGTTGTGAAAAATGTAAACAATGAAGGCATCGTCGTCTCTATGACGATCGCCAAGCACCCTGTAAAAAGGATATTAGTTGATAGTGGCAGCTCAGCTGACATCCTTACTTACGACGCTTTTGTTCGGATGGGATTATCTTTAGACTTCCTTCAGCCTGTGGCGGTCCCGTTGGTCGGGTTCACCAGGGACTCAATGAGGGTTGAAGGCGAGATACCCTTGCTTGTGACAGCCAGAACACCGCCATGCCAAAGTACAGTGATCATGAAATTCCTAGTCGTAAGGGTCCCCTTGGCTTACAATGCCATTCTTGGGCGTCCAGGTCTTAACCTTTTGGACGCAGTTATCTCCACCCGGCGTTTATTGGTGCAATTCCCCACTAGTGAAGGAGTCGGAGAGATGCGCGGTGAGACCAGCCTGGTCCTGCCCTGTTATCACGCGGCATCAAGTCCTTTGGAAGCTGAATCAACTTTAGAAGCACCCAATCCCAGAGATTCCAGCAAGGGAAGAGAACCAGCCGAGCACCTCTTAACTTTCCCTCTGGGAGATGACCCGGCGAAGACCGTTTGGGTCGGCAGACTCCTTCCCCCAGAGGATCGGGAGCGCCTCTTAGCTTTTATGCGGGCTAATTCGGACGTTTTCGCTTAGTCAGTGTCTGATATGCCCGGCATCACTCCAGAGGTGATCACCCACAAGCTCAACATTGACCCACGGTACCGTCCAATCTGCCAAAGGAAGAGAAGCTTCGCTCCTGATCGACAAAAGGCTATCGATGAGGAGGTCAACAAGCTGCTCAGCGCCGGTCACATCCGGGAGCACACTACCCTAGCTGGCTGGCTAATGTGGTCATGGTGCGAAAGGAAAACGGGAGCTGGAGAATTTGTATCGACTTCACCAACCTCAACAAGGCATGTCCGAAAGACAGCTTTCCCCTGCCAAGGATAGATCAGCTGATGGATTCCACCTCCGGGCATGAGCTCCTCAGCTTCATGGACGCCTTCTCTTGGTATAATCAAATAAGGATGGACCCCAGCAACGAAGAGCACACATCCTTTGTGACAGAGAAAGGCATTTATTGCTACAAAGTGATGCCTTTCGGCCTCAAGAATGCAGGGGCAACTTACCAAAGGTTGATGAACATAGTGTTTCAAGATCAGCTAGACCGGAATATGGAGGTCTATGTAGATGACATGCTGACAAAGAGCACTCGCACCTCCGATCACGTCTCCGACTTATAGGAAACCTTCAACAACCTCCGTCGTTTCCAAGTCAAGCTGAACCCCAAGAAGTGTGCTTTCGGGTCACGGCAGGCAAGTTCCTGGGTTTTATGGTGACCCAGCTGGGGATCAAGGCAAACCCGGAGAAGATCAACGCCATGCTCGACATGAGGCCGCCGTCCAGCAAAAAGGAAGTGCAACGGCTGATGGGGAGAGTGGCGGCTCTGAGTCGTTTCCTCTCCAAATCGGCCGAGAGATGCTTGCCCTTCTTCAAAGCCCTGCAGAAGATGAACAGCTTCGAATGGACGACGACTGCCAGAGAGCCTTCGACGGGTTGAAGGCGTTCATGTCCTCTCCACCGCTCCTATCCAAGCCAAGAGACGGGGAAAGTCTCTTCCTCTACTTAGCTGCTTCTTCGGAAGCCGTTAGCTCAGTCCTGGTGCGTCTCGACACCGACGGAACCCAAAGACCCGTCTATTATGTGAGCAAGGTCCTCCATGACGCAGAAGTTAGGTACTCCAAGACAGAAAAAGTTATTTTCGCCCTGATAATTTTCTCCCGGTGCCTCCGCCCATACTTTCAAGCCCATCCTATCGCGGTGCTCATGGACCAACCCCTTCGAGCCATCCTGGCTCGTTTGGATACCTCGAGCCGACTGGCCAAGTGGGCCATCAAGCTAGGAGAGTTCGACCTCTCCTTCCAGGCACGACCAGCTCTGAAGTCCCAAGTTTTAGCTGACTTCCTAGTTGAATGCACTTGGGCGGAGGAGGCGACTGAGGAGGTTACCAAGGAACAGAGCGAGCCCGAACCAAACGGCGATGGAGAAACTTGGATCCTTCATGTGGATGGCGCTTCAAACTCTCAGGAAAGTGGCGCCGGCCTCATTCTTGCCGGGCCAGGAGGAGAGAGGACGGAGTGCGCCCTGCGGTTCCTATTCCAAGCCTTTGGAGGATCCATACGTAGATGAGTTTCTTTTTAAACAGTTTGCAACAACATGAAGAATTTTAAGTAACCTTCCACATGGTCGGCTTACATTTCGGGGTGCACTCGAACATCATCCGGTCCAAAGTCGCAATTCAGCTACGACATTGTTAACATGTGCAACATTTGAAACTAAGAAAACATTTCAGAAGGTGTAACATTCGGCTATGATATCGTCAACGAATGCGACTCGGCCGCGGGAAGTAAGGCACAGGAAGACGTTCTTCCAAAAGAAGAAAGGACAGATGGAACAAAACATATAGAAGTTTGATAAAAATTTCTTCTTTATTAGCAATCAGGGAGAAGTACAAAATTGGGCCTGAGGCCGGTTACACAAGATAAAGAAAAGAAAAATGGACAGTGGATCCTTAAGGCTCGCTGGGGCCGGGCTTCTTCTCGTCCTCTTTCTCTGCTGGCTCCTCGTCAGACTCCCTAGGCCGGATGTCTTCGAGTTCAGAAACGTCGATCTCGAGGGCTGCAGATACTTTGACCTTGCACATTTCGAAGCCTTGAACATAGGCATCGAGGCTAGCCTCAATGACTTCCTGCTTGAACTCCGACGAGGCCTTGTAGTTGGTAACGGCCTGCCCCGCCTCGGCTTCAGCTCGCTGTGCTTTGGCCTCGGCCTCCTTGGCTCACGCCTCGGCCTCCTAGGCCCTGCTCTCGGCTTCTTCGGCACGGGCACTAGCCTCATCAGCACAGGCTACCGCCCCGGCCTTCTCCGAAACCGCTTCCACTGCCGCTTTCTCCGCGGCAACGGACCTCACCCCTGCGGCCCGGACTTCCTCCTCGGTGCTTTGGAGCCGCCTGGTCAGCTCTTCATTCTGCGCCACGACGGCCTTCAACCTTTCGAGGCCAACCCCATCTTGGCCTCGGCTGCGGAGGCCCGACCGTTCTCGGCCTCGGTCCGGCTCTCCATCTCCCGTAGACGGCCGACTAAGCTCTCCTCGCGGGCCGAGGTCTCTTGATGAAGTTGAGCAAGGCTTTCAACCTGCGCCATGCTCTCCTTCTTGTACTTGTCAGCCCGCGCCAGGGCCTTGACTATCGTGTTCGAAGAATGGGCCAACGCCTCACGAAGACCCAGGGCGCCGTTGGCCATCTGTGGCAGAGGAAACATGTGAGCTACAGAAAGAAAAAACATTGGGAAAAATGAGGAAGATTCAAAAAGTACCTGGACAACAGCGACCATGACCATATCCAAGAGTGCGGAGTAACTCAGTCCCCGCATTTCCTCCTCGAACTCGGCGGTTCGAACTCCTGACAGGAGGCGGGAGGCTTGTGCGGCATCCGCCATCGTGCCGAGTGTGGGGACTAGCCGAGTTTGTCCCTCATGCGGGCCTTCAGATTGGGGGTGGGCCGGTTGATGGGACGAGCTTCTCGGCTCACCCCTCTGCTTCCCGGTCGCCTCCGCCCCGTCCCGGGCCCTCCTGGCGACTCGCTCCCCCTCGCTAGTAGTTGGGGGAGCACTCTCCCTCGCCGGCTCTGCAACAGCCGGGGGGCTGACGGCGATAGTAACCCGCCCCGCCTCGGGCACATCGGCGGCGGCAGGGGCTTCCTCCTCATCCAAAACCACCACCGTCGGTTCGGTGGTGGCCGGGATCTCCCCCTCTTCAATCTCGGCCCTAGCCGGCTTTGGGGCCTCTCCTACAACCAGCTTCTTCTCAGCCGGCTCCTCCGTAGGCGCTGGGGCTGTGAGGGCTGCGGCCGGCCTGGCTGGCTCCCTTCTCCAAATTTTCTTCGCCGGCCTGGACGACTCTCCGGTCGCCGGCCTTTTCTGCCTAAGGACGGCCTCGAAATCGCTGGCGGAAATCTTCATTGCTGCACATAAAAGATAACAAGCATTAGCGATGGCATACAACAAACCAAAGGTTGGGACAGAGGGAACGAGGCGTCAAGCTCACTAGCCGCCGGGGCTAACTCGGCTTCTACCAGGTTCTCCTCGGATAGGAATTCCTTGTAGCCGGGGTTTTGGCAGTTGGACAGTTGGGTGAACAATTCCCTATCCCTATCCCTTACGGAGGAGTCGTCGTTCGAGCTAGTGTCTGGCTCCCTCCAAGCGGCCCTTACCCCCTCGACGTGGGCAAAAAGAAACCTAGACTTCCACCCCCTAATTTTGGACGGGAGGCCTAAAGGGAAAGCTCTGCCCGGCCTGGCGGTAAAGGCCCACCAAGCCCCCTCGCCTTGACGGCGGAGCTTATAGAAAGCTCGGAACATAGACAGCCCTGGACGAGCCCCCTCAAAATGACACAGAATGACAAAGGCACAAATGATCCGAATCGAGTTCGGAGTCAACTGCGCCGGCACCAACCTATACCTATCTAAGAGGTTAAGGAGAAAGGGATGGAAGGGAAGGCGCAGCCCGCACCGGAAGAACTCCTCGTATAAAGCGACCGGACCTGGGTAGTCAGAGGTCACCCTATCTTCGGGCCCCGGCACGGATAGGCCAATGAAGTCAGGGACCAAATATCTAGCCCTAACAGCCTCTACATCCTTAGGGGTCATGGTGGAGGCCACCCCTGCTGGACTTGTTGGATCGGAGCTCACCGCCGGATGAAGCGCCGGACGGCGAGAGGACACGGGGGCTGCCCTAATAGGAGAACCGGAGGTGGACGAAGGTCCTATCGCCCTCGATCGGTTGCGGATGGTGATGCCACCCACCGGCCGAGGCATTCGGCTAGCTACAGGGGCCTAGTTTTCACTACTGGATTGGGAAGACTCTTCTACGGGTCTCTTACCCTCCCTAATGGCACTACGGTCCATGGGCGGAGTAAAGGATGAAACTAACCTAGGAGTTGGAAGGGCTCGGGTCGCAGAAGAAGCTCAGGGAGGAGGAAAGTGGAAGAAAGCAATAGCGGTGTAAAAGCTTTCCCCAGACTCTAGAAGCGCTTTTATACCCCCCACCTTCCATCGGCGACGCTCGAGACCCCGCCACATGGCAAACCACTATTGCACTACGAGCTATCAGCCGGAAATCTCGCCTGCGCCCAAGACAAGCCACCTCAATCCGTCCCAAGGGGTGTGATCCCCGGCCAACCGTGGGGCGTAGAAAACAGAGAAGTAATGATGATCCTCGCCTTTTTCCATTCCCCAATGAGCTCCCTCCCCAAAGCGTCCGGCGCCAACGTCAGCCCCACCTACCGCATGATTGCGGAAGATCTTCGAAGCGACAATGCCTCGGGACAAAGCGCCAGCTCATCAAGCCATTTAAAGCGTACTAAGAAGGCAATCATTCTTTTTGAATTTTCGCGCCCCTTTCGCCCAAAGGATTGCAGGCGCACGGTCCTTAGCACTCAGGGGCGGGGGCATCTGATGTGGCTGGTGTGGCCACAAGAGCAATTTCGACAAAACCAAAACATTAATGCGCCCGTCGAGTCGGCCCCGACCATTCCTGGTCGGCCCCGCTCGGCCCCAGCGTCTCCAGGCCCACCGAGTCGGCCCCGACCATTCCTAGCTGGCCCCGCTCGGCCCCGGCGTCTCCAGGCCCGCCGAGTCGGCCCCGACCATTCCTGGCCGGCCCCGCTCGGCCCCGGCGGCTCTAGGCCCACCGAGTCGGCCCTAACCATTCCTGGCCGGCCCCGCTCGGCCCCGGCGGCTCCAGGCCCGTCGAGTAGGCCCCGACCATTCCTGGCCGGCCCCGCTCGATCCCGGCTCTAGGCCCGCCGAGTCGGCCCCGACCATTCATGGTTGGCCCCGCTCGGCCCCGGCGTCTCCAGGCCCGCCGAGTCGGCCCCGACCATTCCTGGTCGGTCACCCTCGGCCCCGGTATCTCCAGCCCACCGAGTCGGCCCCGACCGTTCCTGGTCGGCCCCGCCCCGGCACTTCCTGGTCGGCGAGGTTGGCCTCGGCCATCCCCGGTCGACCCAGCTCAGCCTCAGCTCCCTCGGGAGAGTTGATACCCCCGTTTCCTCCAAATCAGCCCCAGCACGGCCGTGGTAGTTCAGGACGCCACCTTCCTGACCCACGCCGCCTGACAACGCCAGATCCAACTACCCACTGGCCACGCCGCTGATGGGACTAGACCTAACTACCCAATAGCCTCACTAGCTGATGGGACATAGCCCACCAACCGCCATTTTCTCCTTCTCCGATGAGACAGGACCCACCAACCAGCCTAGATTCACACAACTCCCAAGAACTCCGCGGACATTCCTTTTTTACGGAATCCCACGTGGTCATGCAAGTGTCAACCCCTATAAGAAGGTGAATCCACTCAATAATCAGGTATGAGCGATAACCCAGAGGAATCGCTATCTTAGCACTCAGAGAGGAATCCCTCCTCCCTGGGAACACTTTTCATCTAAAAAGAGCTCATTCGAGCTCCTCCTCAGTTGTGACCTCGATTGCTAACTTGAGCGTCGGAGGGTCCCACCGGAGAATCCCTCCGGTCCTGGGACTTTTTGTAGGCAACCTGGTGGAGCAAAAATTCGATGGTCAATCCATTTCCTTTTCTCGACGTTCAGGACCAGTGATCGGGCGTTATCACCTGACAAATATGTGATCATACTTCACCATCTTTGAGTTTCAGATACTAAATATAAGCATTTAATTTTTGATAGTTTTGAAGCTGAATTTTATTTTACTAATAACTTTTTATTTGCTCTACAACCTTTAGGTTGATTTTAAGATTGATAAAATTCTCTAGTTTTGAAGATCTTTTCAAATCTATAAGATTTTCTTGATTTGAACCAATTAGTTATTTAGAAAACTTTTGATCTCAACCAATGATTTATTTCTTTAGTTATGAATTGGTTATATTAAAAACTTGTCTTTATATAATTGTATTAATTTTTTCTTAATTAGATTTTAACCCTATAAATAGATAATAGCCCTTCTACCTTTTTGATGATGAATAATATTATTAATTTTTTCTTTAAAGGCTCAACTCACTCAAAATAGTTATCATAAAGTCTAACTCTCTTGAAGAGGTTATTTGAAGGCGCGATAAGCAATTATAATTTTTCTAAATTTCTTATTTTATTAGCCGTTACAATTGACATTCATAGGAGAACCCTACTAATGTACCCTTTAAACATTCTACAAGAAGAATAACGTACCCTTTAAACATTCTTCGGGAAGAATATCAGGAGTAACCTTTTTTTTTTCCTCTCTCTCATGTTGTACTTAATTTTATTTAGGCTTATTTATTCGACACCATAATTTAAATTAGAATTGAAATCAAATTTTACTATCATAAAAATTTGGGATCACTTATCCTTCCCTCTTCTAGTTTGGTTCAGATGGAGATTAGTATAGAAATTGAAATTAAAATCAGAACTTGAATAGACTCCAAAAATGACCAAAATTATAAATTGCAAAATAAAATTAGTTATGAGAAAATTTTAAAAAAAATCTTAAAAAATCCTCTTTTTGCCCTTTTTCTGGAGTGAGACATAAGAAGAGATGGGATGTCAATGAGAAGAGGGCATTGTATGGGAAGGGAGTAAAAGAGGGAGGGGAGAGGCAAGAATTAGGTTATGATTGCCTGAAATAAATTTATGGTCTTAGATGGAAGGGCTAGATTTCATATCGTTCCAGTACGTCATTCAGATTTCAAGTGAAATCAGAATCTAAATCTAACCACATCCAAACAAATATTTAAAATTAAAATAAGTGATCTGGATTCAGACGCCAAAGGGCTATTCCTAGGAACAAGATGATCCCTTAATTGAGAGGTACATAAAACTTGGTTTTCTTACCAAACTTGCATGCTACATTAAGGGCCTCAGCTCGAATATATGACGTGGGATGTAATTCAAGTAGCCTATTTGAACCAGCACTTTTTGTTATCCAACTAATGTTTCACTCACGAGATAGATGGGTTTGAATGGAGACAAGTCTGAAACCTGGAGGAAAAGCTCCGTTAGTTAGGACCCTATATAATTAATTAGTCCAAAAGACATCATAATTCAGTTCCCTCCTTGATCCATCATCATCCTTATCTCAAAAAAATCAAGCACCGTATTTACTATTGGAACCATCACCTTCTTGACAAGGCACACGAAGTTTTAAGAGGAAATAATTGTCACAGCAGAAAAACATCTAATCTATAATAGATTTGGGAGCCATTAATCCCTCCAGAAATTCACACGAGCATATGATGAAGTAACGTGCGGTGCTGAAAGGTAAGAGACTCTGACTACCCTTGGAGGACTTTACACATATTTATACTGGTGATTTTAAATAGAAATGCATGCATATCTTTCTCACATTTTACTCGGTAGAAAACAGAGGGCTCTGTGCCTTCTCTTTCCCTTTTTGTTCCTCCAGCAGATGTCAGTTGACGACCATGATATCAAATATATTATGAAAAACGTCCTGTTTTCCAGGAAACGTTTTCAACTCAGCTTGCAACAACACCCACTGCACCAACTTCTCCAAACAAGAGCACTTTCGATTTAAGTTGGGTTCCAGCATTCCAGGTAGTGTCAAGAGTCCCATGGAAAGCAGTACGCAGAAGTACGATTACAGTACCACACGAAAATCGACAGTTTTGATTCACTGTTTGCAACCATAAAGACCAGAATCTGAATCTGTAAGCAAGCATCTCAGCTATAGCTTGCTATGAATGACTTTTATACTCAAATTTGATACCATTACTATTTAGAAGGGAGAGATGTTTTTCTTTCCCTTTCACCCCAAAATGACTTTTAAGATTGTCAACCAAATTCAATACTCAAAATCATTGTCATCCTATTAACAAAGGGATGCTACCTAAAAGATTTGAAATCAAATTTCAATCTACCATCAGAGTGTATCAGAGACGAGAAACAGGCAAGGAGATATATTTCCACCAAACCACCAATGCACATGAGATAATTATATACTTTTTGTTTGTTAGAAGCCGCAAATTTACCAGAGAACTAGACCATAAAGGCTGCTACTGTTATGTGAAACTGCAAGTACCTAGAATGGATCAACTATTATCACTATAAAAAGGCTCGATGGAGATTTGAGGAGAATCCAGTAAAATTTTCTAGAAAGTTGACAGAATAGTTAAAAATTACACTGACCAGATTTTATGTACATGCAGGAAACCATCAAAAGAATCCAATGCTGATCACCTAGGTCTCAAGGAGTCAGGACCCTTAATACACAGTTAAAGCATGAAGCAGAAACTGAGAACTTCTCTTCTATACCAGAAAGTTTTGTACCTCTAAAATAAACCAATGATTAAGTCATGTTCTCTTTCCCAAACTTTCATGTCCTTTTCAATTAAATTTTCCCTTTTCGTTGAGAACAAGATTAGGTTGGGAGACCAAACAATCTTTCATTAAGAGACTGAAGTTACAACTCAGAATCACACCCTAAGGCAGATAAAATGGGGGAAAAGACTCTAGGACATCTGTCATGTCTAATTGGATGTGCCTCAACAAGAAAGGAGAAAATGTTTAGGGAAGTCTTTTTTTTATCAACTACAGTGGAACCAGAACTCACAATTCAAGAGGTAACATAGACATCCATTCCATCCTTAAACTCATCGGCCCCTTGCCTTATCAGCTTGACTTTTGGGTGGCGATACAAGATGGAAATCTTCATATTTCTTTCTTTCATACATTCCTGTTATGCGGAGATTCTAAATGCTACTTTTATTAGATGCATTAATGCTAGTGAGTTTGGCATATACAACAACATAATTCATACATCCAATAGATGCTGTGTTAATTTGGTATTCTAAGATTTGCAATAACCAAGAGGTTCCACCACCACCACCACCACGTATCGTACGCTTTAACCTCATTAATAGATGATAAATTTCAGTGTCATTCGAGTCCTCCAAGAACTAATCAACAATCAAAAGCCATGGACATCAAGCCGGCTACTGGAGTTTCACACAAAACTATTATCGAAGTTGATTTCTTCATGCTTGCAACTAGAAATATATTAGTATTATATATATATATATATATATATTAAAAAAATATATGTAGTGTGTGTGAGGCAGATTATATTTAGGAAAAAAATATTTTAAAATAAAAATAAGTTAAGAATCAGGCCTGGGAGGCGGTTTACACCACTGCCCTAAAGGAGAACTGGTCCCCCTTCTCATGCGAAGAAAAATTGAACCATAACTCTCTTTCAAGGTACAACCCGGAAGCCAGATTCCTACATCCGTTGGCAGCACGATCTCAACGGACGCGATTAGCAATCTTCAAAGCAATCTTCAAAGAAAAAAAATAAAATATAGAATTTTGTTGTTCTCCCAAAATTTTCATCCTTTGAAATCTATTTATAGATTTTTTTTAAAAAAAAAACGGTCGAACGTTTTATTTTTTTTAAATGGCCAGTAATTGATTTTTTTAAAACGGCCGAACGTTCGGTCATTTGGTTTTCAAATGGCCGAACGTTCGGTCATTTGGTTTTCAAACCGCCGAACGTTTGGTTTTGCTTTTTTTTTTAAACGGTCGGCGTTTGGGATTTCAAACGGCCGAACGTTAACAATCCCCCACAAAAAAATAAAAACAAAAGAATAATAACCAAATAAATTAAATTCAATAAGCAATTTCAAAACTTTAAAAATTACTGTGCTTAGTGCAAGTACCTTCTAGGTTTGAACTTACATTTAGTATAAAATACACACAGTATGAAGATGAGCTGATCATAATGCGGGTTAGCGTTATCTAGGCCATGCGCTTGCTTTGATTTTCATGAGAGTTACTAGGGATTCGCCCCGGTCCCATAGTTGCGGCCTCATGACTACTCTCACTAAGGTAAATCCTCCAAGGGTATGTGCAACGGAATCATACCTCGCTGAATTTACAGCCTTGGATCTATTAAGAGCTATGCTCAATAAGGTAGATCCTCCAAGGGTACATGACCTCGCTGAATTTACAGCCCTGGATCTATTAAGAGCTATGCTCAACCTAACCGTCACAATAAAGCACCACACCATAGGGATGGGATGGAGATAGACTCCTAAAGCGTGCTTCAGATATCACCTTAGAGATCGTTTCTCTTTGAACCTTAACCATGGGGTTGCCATGACGGTAGGGTTCACTCTGGTGACTAATATATGGGCTTAAGCCCCATCCCCCTCGATGTTTCAAAAACCACAGCCTTCGAAAACCTTTGTTAAAAGATCTGCCAAATTATGTTTAGATCTTACAAACTGCAGTGATATTGATTCTTTCATTTTATTTTTATAGATTTATACCTGATCAGATATGATTATTCATCTTTTTATTTGTTGTCTGTTGATTTAACAGATCAATCAGAGCTCTACAATCACAATTTAAACAAATTCGAGAAATATTTGGTGAAAGAATATTTATATCATTTATTAAGTCTTTCAGCCATTGTACTTCAGTGCAAGTAGTGTCAAGAGCTGTTAGCTCAGACTCTAGAGTACTTCTAGTGATTATAGTTTGTTTACATGAGCCCCAAGATACTACAGCTCCTTCTAATAGGAAGAGATACCCAATGGTGGACTTAACATCGAATTTATCTGTTACCAATTAGCATCACTATACCCCTCAATCACTTCAGGATAACCAGAATACACTAGAGAATAATTTATGGTTCCCTTAAGATATCTAAAAATTCTTTCTAGGGCTTTCCAATATTCTTCACTAGGATTGCTAGTATACCTACTCAATCTGCCTACTGCATAAGCTATGTCTGGACGAGTTCTATTTGAAATATATAATAGGGATCCTATTCTTTGAGAATATCCTAATTGATTAATAGGTTCTCCTAAATTTTTAATTAAATGAGAGTTATGATCATAGGGGTAGAAATAGGATTTAAATCATAATATTCAAACTTTTGAAGCATTTTCTTTATTGAGTGTGCCAGACTTATTGCTATTCCATTATCTACTCTATTAAGTTTCATTCCTAGAATTACATCGGCTTCTCCTAGGTCTTTCATATCAAACTTATTTGATAAGTAGCTTTTAGTTTCTTGAATTAATTTTAATGATGTTCCTAAGAGTAAATATCATCTACATATAAGCATAGTATTATAAAATCAGTATCCTGTCTTTTATAGTATACACATTTATCATATTCATTTATTTTAAAGCTATTTTTCAAAATGATTTCATCAAACTTAATGTGCCACTGCCTAGGAGCTTGTTTTAAACCATAAAGAGATTTGATTAATTTATATACTTTATATTCTTGTCCTTTTACTTCAAATCCTTGAGGTTGATTTATGTAAATTTCTTCTTCAATTCTCCATTTAAAAATGCAATTTTTACATCCATTTGATGAATTATTAATTTATGAATTGAGGCTAAGGCAATTAGAGTTCTCAGGGTTGTTATTCTTGCTAAGGAGCATAAGTATCAAAATAATCTATGCCCTTCTTTTGATTAAATCCCTTTACTACTAACCTAGCTTTATATCTTTCTATTGATCCATCTGGTCTTAATTTTCTTTTAAAAATTCATTTTGTTCTATAGATTTGTTTCCAGGAGGTAAATCAGTTAAAATCCAAGTTTTATTTTCTATGATTGATTTAATTTCACTATCTATAGATTCCTTCCAATATGATGATTCTGATGATGTCATTGCCTCATCGTATGTGAAAGGATCACCTTCTATTAAGAATGTAAAAAAATCTTCACCAAAATTTTTCAATTCTTTTCCTTTTGCTTCTTAATTCTGGTTCAGTTTCTAGTTCTGGTTCTATGGCTTTAGAGGACAATGTTTCAAATTCCAGGGGTCTAGAGATTTTAGTCTTGAATAGAATTATATCTTCAAAGAAGGAGGCATCTCTAGCTTCTAAGATTGTATTATCAGATATGTCATTAATCTCTGATTTTATTACTAAAAATCTGTAGGCATTACTATTTTGGGCATAGCCTATAAATACAACATCTAAGGTTTTGGATCCTAGTTTTCTTTTTTTGGGTTCAGAAATATTAACCTTAGCTAGACACCCCCATACTTTGAGAAAGTCTAGGTTAGGTATTCTTCCTTTCCAAAGTTCATAGGGAGTCTTACCACTATCCTTAGTAGGTATTCTATTTAGGATGAAACAAGAAGATAGAAGAGCTTCCCTCACAAGTTCTCAGGTAAGCCAGAACTAATGAGCATAGAATTTACCATATCCATAAGGGTACGGTTCTTACGCTCAACTATACCGTTGGACTGTGGAGAGTAAGGAGCAGTCAATTGATGGATTATCCCAAGTTCTTGACAGAATTGAGAAAATTCATTCGAGGTATACTCCCCTCCTCTATCAGATCTAAGAATTTTAATTTTCCTTTCTTGTTGATTTTCTACCTCACTCTTATAAATTTTAAATTTATTGAAGGTTTCATTTTTAGATTTAATTAGATAACAGTAATAATATCTAGAAAAATCATCTATGAAGGTCACTAAGTACTATTGCCACCACGAGTTGCAGTCTTAGTTGAGTCACAAACATCACTATGTATTAACTCCAAAATTGACGAATTTCTTTTACTGATTTGAATGGCTTTCTTGGTTGTTTAGATTCAGCACATATTTCACATTTAGACATATCTAGATTCGATTTAAGAATTAGTTTTAAATTCATCATGTGTTCGACCTTTCTTAGGTGCACATGACCCAACCTGGCATGCCACAGATTTTGATTAGACTTATTCACAAGATAGGTTTGATTCTCAGCTTTATTAATAAAAGGATTTATTACATTCAATTTAAATAAGCCTTCACTTACATATCCTTTTCCTGTGAAGGCATTATTCTTAGTTATTACAACTTTATTACAATCAAGAACAATTTTGTATCCTTTCTGAACTAGCTGAGATCCGCTGACAAGGTTCTTCCTAAGATCAGGAACATAAAGCTCATCCATCAAGATGAAAACTTTTCCTGATGACATTTTCAGGTTCACTCGACCTTGTCCCTCGACCCTAGCGGCTGTGTTGTTCCTTAGAGTCACACTTCCTCCACTTGAGTCCTAAAAAGTAGTGAACCAGGAGCGATCAACACAATATTAACATTAGCTCCTAAATCCAACCACCAGTCAAGGTTGGAATAAGTAAGATTTAATTCAGGGTTCAAGTTCACTAACCTAAGGATAGAATCATCTTAACCTTCAACTATGTGAGCTTGGGGTCCGGAGGAAACAGAAGGTTTGTGAAAGGGCTCACTTTTCCGATAAAAGTAGTCTCTTGCAAGATGATTTGTCCTCCCACACATGAAACAGAATCTTTTACTTGGACCTTGGGTTGGCTGGCTAGGTCTAGTATTGTGGGTTTTAAAGGTTTCACCCTTGGGTTTGAACTTGTTTGGTTTAGGATGGGGTTGGTTTGATTGTTTTTGGAGGTTCGATCGAAATTTAGGCTTTGACCTTCGTTTAGAATTGTTGTTGGTCTGGTGTTGTTCGGTTAGATTGGCTTGGACACTTGGAGTTTTATTTTGAAGGGTTTTAGACCTATGTTGGTCTTCTATCCTGATTGAGTTTAGAAGTTGAGCCAAGGTTAGCTCTCCTTGTTTTTGAAGCTGACTTTTGACAAAGCCATTCCATGAAGGAGGCATTTTATCTAGGAGGCTGGAAACTCTAAAACCTTCAGAGAATTTGCCTTCATTGGCCTGAAGTTTCCTAAGGTATTTTTGGAATTTATGAATTTGGTCATTGATAGGCATGTCATCTACTATATTGAATCTAAGGAATGATGCGGTATTGAATCGTTCTACTCCAGCATCATCAAGTCCATATTCAGACTCAAGGTTATCCCATAATTCCTTTGAATTTTTAGCCGATAGGTAAATGCCGTAGAGTGAGTCGGATATGGTACTAAGGATTCTACCTTTACATAGATAATCCTCTTCAGGGGTAGTGGTTGACATTGTGCTAGAGAAACTGGTAGATGATTTGTCAATCACTGACCAAAGACCTAAGGTAGTTAGTCAAAACTTCATTTGGCTTTGCCACCTCCTAAAATGAATCCATCAAATTTTTTCAGTCTAAGACTAACGATGTCATCCTTAAGGGTTGCCATACGGTCCAAGCTAGATTCAGAGAGGAAGATCTGAAAAATGAAAATAACTTTGTTACAAAATTATTTGAATAATTCAAACATTTTTTTCTTTTCTTTTTTTTTCCACAACAAGAGAACAAGATATTTTGCTATAAGTGAAAGAAAATTAAATATATATTAAATATGCAATGCAAATAAATTATAATTAATTTGCAACAGTTCTCCTTTAGATTGTTATCGAAGTTGATTTCTTCATGCTTGCAACTAGGAATATATATATATATATATATATATATATATATATATATATATATATATATATCTGTGGTGTGTGTGAGGCAGATTATATTCAGGAAAAAAAAATATCTCAAAATAAAAATAAGTTAAGAAAGGCCTAAAAATAAGTTAAGAATCAGGCCTGGGAGGCGATTTACATCACTGCTCTAAAGAACTGGTCCCCTTCTCGTACGAAGAAAAATTGAATCACAACTCTCCTCTAAGGTATAACCCGGAAGTCAGATTCCTACATCCTGGCGGCATAATACCATCAGTGATCTTAAAAAAAATAATAAAAATAAAATTGTTGTTGTTCTCTCAAAATTTTTATCCTTTGAAACCTATTTATAGATATTTTTTTTAAAACGGTGGAACGTTTTTTTTTTTTTTAAATGGTCTGACAATTGATTTTTTTTAAAACGGCCGAACGTTAACAAAAACAAAATTGCTTTGTAGGCTTTTGATTTGCATCAGAAGGTATTCCATCAGCATCTCTTCATTTTCAGGTTGCCATGGGCTCCATGGGTTGCAGGGAGGCAAATGGACCGCATTTTCCATCAGCATTTTGTAGTCTAACAGAAGAAAAACTACAAGCAATTCCACCTAGATATGTACGCTTTCTAAAAGAATCCTGGAAAGAACTCTATAAACAGGATTCTAATAGAAGAGGTCAACCTGTGACAATTCCGAATCGTTTTAACATGGCTTTTCTGATGATGATTTGTATTTTTTTTTCCCCATACGCCAAGATTCAATTATTCTATTCTATTAGCTATCACAGTTCTTCAAACAGCTAAACCAAGAGAAAAAAATAGAAAAGAACACCAGGCTCGGATTAATTAGATCATTCCATTAGGTGCACTTTCAATCAAAGACTCATAATTGGCCCCAATTGACCATATTTCCCAAGATTTAATGTTGCAAAACATATCTAAAATTCGATCAGATGAGAGCACCATCAACTTCCATGGCTTCCACCACATAAAGTTGGAGCGAAACACAAGATTTAGAAATCAAAGCACAAACACAACCGAGGTAAAGAAAAGTAGATCAGCGAGAGAGAGGAATTCGGTGTCGTCCAACACAACAACAAGAAGTAGTACAATTGAATCAGAGGGCGTGGAAAGGAATATGAGGGGAAGGCATTCAAATCAAGCAAACGGTTCACAAGAGAAGACCTGGTAGGGGAGCCGCCAGGCCTCGGCGGATCCGAAGCACATGTCGTCGAGGGCGTCGCTGCGGCACCACCGGCAACGCTTGGAGCTCCGCCGGCATTCGCTCCTCGACGCCAGCTCCTGGCACACGGGGATCGCCCCGGAGCTGCTGTCGTTCTTGGCCGCGGCCAGGTGGAGGAGGACGACGAGGAGCAGGAGCAAAAGCCCAGGCCAAGACCTGGCCATCATCGGGGGAAAAGAGGGTGCGGGTGGATGGGAGGTCGGCCGGTTAAGCGGCGGCGGCTATAAGTCTATCTTTTATTGTCACCACCCTGAGGGCATTTGTTCGAAACCCGATTGTTCCGGCGGAATATCAGTCGCCCTTGGGATTATTCACTCGTCGCATCCAAAGCCGGTCGGAGGTAAGTCGGCTATACCTTCTTTTTCCGCGATATTCCTGCAGGTAAAAACGACGAGAAAAAAATATATATATATATATACTGTTGTCTAAAAATTTTACTTTTAAATTTTAACTCTTCATTTTAATAATAATTTTATGTTTAATACTTCGTCCGTATACAAATATATATAATTGTGTCAAACCAAATTTAGATGCCTAAAAGGAAATAAATATAAAGTGTTCATGAAATGAAGGCTAAATGCAAAATCATAATTGAAAAAAAAAATAGTCAAACTTAAAAGGAGTAAAGAATTGGGCACGCAGACAGGCTCCTTCCAAGGGGCGTGCTGTACCTTGATTTCCGCGGGAATATGTACTTTAATATTTACCGTGTTTTGGTTCATCTGGTGCGACTCGGCCTATCATGCAGAATCAAATATAAAATGCAAATGATATGAAGGCTAAGTGTTAAATGATTATTCAAAAGACGATGGTTAAATTTAAAAGACCTTGATTTCCACGAGGCTGTATACTTCAATATTTACGGTATTTTGTTTTGATTCATTTGGTAACCCACCTACCTGGCACGTAGAATCCGAAATACCAAGCGATGGAGGTGTTTGGAACTGTAATCATATATCTAGATCAATGATCTCATGCATTAAGAGTAGCATGCAGTGGAATTGAAAGGCGGGTGGCTGCGGCCGTGCACTCAGTAACCTTCCAACCTACCTATTGGCGGATGGATGTTCATTTCTTTCTCATCGTTTGAAACTGCGCGAGTGGGATCCAGTTCATCTCAAGATGTGCGCGGTTCCTGAAACTGCTATAAAGATGAAACACGCTTACGTAGCCATGATCGTGCACGAAATGAATCCAAAATCCATCAACTTTTGACGGCCACTTGGATTCCCCTCTCCATATTTTGGTCAGCAAAAACTTCATCACTGCCGTTCCCATAATTTTTAACTAGTCGGATTGCGCCTCATGGAATAAGAGTAGAAAATTAGTTTTTCCATTGCCAAACCATTTGTCGCATGGGTCTCAAATGTCAGTAGTTTAAGCTCCGAGTTAGCTAAGAAACAAACCAAATTCAAACAGTTTCTAAAGCCCAGCTCCTGAACAATCTGACTCTCAATACTGAGGACTCGTGAGTTCAAGGGGAAGCTTCGTTCTGCTCGGTTAGAAGCTCCGCTCTGAACCGAGAGCTTGAACAGCTTCTGCTTAGCTCGGCTGGGGTTATCCATACCTGGTAGCTCCCAGTTTGGACAATTTAAGATCCAATATCTCCAAAATGCTGTGCTTGATGGGGGCGAAAACTTATCCTTAGGACAGTGTCTAACACGTCTCGATCGGTTTGATTCTTTTTAACTTTTGTTTATATTTTAAATTTAAATTTTAAATTAATTTTTAGTATTTTTGTGCTTGAATGGCATGACATCCAAAGAGCTCCCAGTACAATCATGATAGGAATCTGAAATCAAATCAACAAGAGACATTAAGAGATGGACTTGGTCGAAGTGCATCAATGTGCACAAACATAAGCCATTCAATATCCTAAAGCTCAAGCGCCGGACGTGGGCTTAAATTAGTCGCACCCTTCTTTACCATGGCAAAAGGAGAAACGCCTAGGCGTTTGTCTTGGGCGAGGCCTGTCTGATTCAGTCCCGACCCGGACGCAGGCAAACAACCCTACAAGAACAAAGTTCACTGCCAGATAACCAGTAGAAACATCGATCAATGAACTTGCCTGGTCAGTTCATCTGAAAATCCAATTGAAAAACACTCCTGACATTCCTGCAGACACGGTAAAACAGAAATAGGAACGGGCGTTACCGGGTTAAAGTGAAGTGCTTAACTCTAATTTCTACTCCATACAAACCAACAAACAGTTAGCATTCGCACATCAAACCAGTCCAATTTAAATATTATTAGCTGAGTTGTGCTTAGAACTTTCTTGAGAAGCAGATTTGCATGAGATCAAGTCTGACACTATGGTTATACATGTTTCAAGCATCAATTCTGTCCACTTAAGGACCATCATATGCTAGAACCAATCTGTTTGGAAGCATAAACCATAACAGAATCGTGGTCTGACCAAGGCAATTGTTAATAGTGATGTGGGACAACCGACGTGGAATATCTTTATAATAGAATTAGTCAAGATTAAATGAACGATTAAGTGAAATAACACATGCATTCACTCATTGTTTAAGAACTTTAAATTTTATGGAGGGGACTTAGAAGACTAAATAAAGTTTGAATTTAGAATTTAAACGAAGTAATAAAGAAGCGGATCTTTGTGGTTAAGAAACCACTCAGATTAGAGCTAAGTAAATCTAATAATTGCAGATATGAAAGGATTTTAAAGAGGGTTCTCCCAGCAATTAATAAACTTAAGTAAAATCGATGCACTTAAGGAAAGAACTTAAGAATGACAAGAGATTCCACCATATTGTAAGCTTCCGTACCTTGATTCATGGTGGAAACAATCTACAACTTTGGAACCATGGAAGCCGGGGATCCTTGATCGGTTAAAAATGGGCTTGAAGCAAAGTGGGGAAAGGAGGATAAAATGTGGACGATATAAATAGACACCAGGCCTCATGCCTATCCTCTCACAGGGGATCCATCTAACAAGCAGGGGATTTTCTCAAGAAAACTTCATTAATCATCATCCTCTTACAAAAAGCCAGGAGCCCTTTTTATAGACTACCAAGCACTTACACCATATTATCATTAGAGGAAGAAGATCCTGGCCAGCAAAGAGAAGAATGTGGGGCGTCCCATGATTTGTGAAGGCGGTTTCCAATGTGGGCGTCAATGTGGGTATCCCATGATTTGTGAAGGCAGTTTCCAATATGGACATCCCTTGATTTGTGGAGGTAGTTTCCAAGAGGAAACGTATGAAGAGAAGAATATGGGGCATTCCATGATAAGAGGAGGTGGTTGTGGAGACTTTGACTTGATTCAAAATCTTTCTATTCATTGGGCGACATTCCTTGTTGATGTGGCGTGATGATATGGCTTCAATGTTGGTGACTTCATGACCATGCACCCATTCTTCTTGTGCTAAACAGATCGGATTTTTGGGCTGGACTCCTTTTGACTCAATTGCAATAAAGAACTTAAACAGGACTCAATCAAACAAATACAGTCAATTGAAATAAAATTGCTCAAATGAAAAATAAATACAGAACTAAAACTTAATTTAATCTTCCATCCATAAAGAATCCAGCTGAAGTTGTTGAAGCCTCTTTCTGAGCCTGGTGTCCACACCAATTCTCTCCGGATGGGAGAAACTCGATCCTGTTGAGTAAGGATCAATCTATCCATGATATTTCTCTAGTAAGTCTGGTGCAATTTGTTGAAGATCCTCTTGGGTGATCCAGGAATCCTCGGATTCAGGTCGGCCTTGCCAATGAACCAGGTAACGTTGATAACCTTTATTTCTGGTGGTAATCGCCTGGCCATCCAAAATACGTTCAACTCTGTCTCTCCGGTCTAGTGGAATTGTTGGTGGACATTCAAGTAGGGTTTCACTCTCAAAGGCAGGATAAGGCTCAAAAGGTTCACTAAGAATTAATGTCATTTCTTTGTATTCTTTCAGATCTAAAATATTAAATGTGGAACTAATGCCATAATCTGGTGGTAACTCTAAAACATATGCATTAGGTCCTACTTTCTTTATTACTTTGAAAGGTCCAGCTCCCCGGGCATGTAGTTTCTTCATAGTTCTCGGTGGGAACCTTTCAGGTCTAAGTTTAATCATTATAGAGTCCCCTTCATTAAATTCCTTCATTCTTTTACATGAGTTAGCCATATGTCTATATACTTCATTGCTCATTTGAATCTTTTTACTAATTTCTTTATGCAACTCCTTAATATGCTGTACATATGACTCGGCAGACTCAGATACTCGTGCATGTGATGGTAATGGAATGAGGTTGATAGGTCTTCTAGGTTTATAACCATGGATAATCTCAAAGAGGCTTTTCCTAGTAGACCTATTGACTAAATTGTTGTATGCAAACTCAGCACGAGGTAATAATAAATCCCAGTTTCCCAGATGTTCTCCTACAAGACACCTCAGTAGGTTGCCTAGACTCCTATTTATGACTTCAGTCTGGCCATCAGTCTGAGGATGGTAGGCAGTGGAGAATTTCAATTTGGTACCTAACAAATGCCATAGGGTTTTCCAAAAGTAGCTGGTGAATTTGACAGCCCTTTCAACACTATGGTTTTAGGCAGACCATGTAGCTTTACCACTCCATCTAGAAAAAGTTTGGCGACTCTAGAGGCATCAACAGTTCGGGAACAAGGGATGAAGTCAGCCATTTTTGAGAACCTATCGACCACAACAAAGATCGAATCATGTTTTCACTGGGTCTTAGGTAGGCCTAATACGAAATCCATGCTATGGTCCTGCCAGGGACAATCGGGTACAGGTAAGGATGTATAGAGTCCAGTATTTTGCTTCGCTACTTGCCAACAGCATAAGTTCGACACCTGGCCACTATCTGGGCAACTTGTCTCTTAAGTCCTGGCCAAAAAAGCTGGTCCTCAATAGCTAAAATGGTCTTATTTCTACCAAAGTGACCAGCTAAACCTCCCGCATGGGTCTCCCAAACTAGAAAGTCTCTCAAGGAAGTTTTGGGAATATAGAGCTTGTTCTCTTTAAACAGATGACCATCTAGAAGGGTATAATCACTATAGTCACTAGATGGTCCTTGACTCAAGGCCTGATAAATTTTACTAAAGTCTGGACAGGTTGCATACTCATCTTTAAGTCTCTCAAATCCAACAACTTCAGTGCTAACTGAATGTAAAAGTAAGGTTCTATGATTCAAAGCATCGGCTACCTTATTCTCAGCTCCGGCATGGTGTTTCAGGACAAAAGTGTAGGCTTTGATGTATTCTACCCATTTGGCATGCCTAGGATTCAACTTTTTCTAGGAAAGAAATCTAAGGGCCTCGTGATCAGAGAATAGGACAAATTCTTGTGGTAGAAGATAGTGTCTCCAATACTTTAAAGCTTGCACTACCGCATAGAGTTCTTTATCATAGGTGGAATATTTAAGCTTAGCATCATTTAATTTTTCACTAAAGAAAACTATGGGGTGGTTCTCCTAGCTTAAAACTCCGCCTATTCCAACTCCGGATGCATCACAAGCTACCTCGAATACTTTGGTAAAGTCTGGTAACTTCAAAATAGGTGCTTGTGTCATTCTATCTTTTATCTATAGGAAGGCTCTATTAACTGCTTTGGTCCAATTAAAATTATACTTCCTAAGACAATCAGTTATTGGGGTGATAATGGAGCTAAAACCTCGTATGAATCTCCTATAGAAGGTGGCTAGACCATGAAAACTACGAATATCATGAACAGTTTTGGGAACATGCCACTCAACTATGGCTTTTATCTTTTCAGGATCAACTGAAACTCCATCATGGGTGACAATGAAACCTAGGAAAGTGACTCTATGGGTTAAGAACTCACACTTCTTCAAATTAGCATAGAGATTCTCCTTCCTAAGGGTTGTACATACTTGCCTAAGGTAGTCTAAGTTGTTTCCTTAGTCCTACTGTAAATCAAAATATCATCAAAGTATATTACTACAAATTTTTTCATGAAGGCACGTAGGACTTGGGTCATGATCCTCATAAATGTGCTAGGTGCATTGGACAAACCAAATGGCATCACTACCCATTCAAATAAACCATCCTTAGTCTTAAATGCAGTCTTCCACTCATCCCCTGGTCTAATCCTAACCTGGTGATAGCCGCTCTTCAAATTAATCTTGAAAATATAGTTGCATCGGCCATCATATCTAGCATATCGTCCAAGCGGGGAATGGAAAACCTATATTTTACTGTAATTTTATTTATGGCATGACTATCGACACACATCCTCCATGTGTCATCCTTTTTAGGTGTTAACAGGGCTGAAACTGCATAAGGACTCCAACTTTCCCTAACAAATCCTTTCCTAAGGAGATCCCCTACTTGTCTTTGCAACTCTAGGTGTTCTATAGGGTTCATCCTATAATGTGGGAGGTTTGGTAAGGTTGCTCCTGGGACTAAATCAATGGCATGTTGGATGTCCCTAAGTGGTGGAAGGTGGTCAGGCAGGTCATTTGGAAATACATCTTTAAAGTCCTTAATAATTCAATTACTTCCTAAGGGTGCTCTTTCTGGGCAGGCTCTTGTGTTTCTCTAGCGGTTAAGATCCAAATAGGTATACCCTTAGTGAGTTCTTTCTTAATCTCCTTTGCAGTTATCAGATTGACTCTAGTCTTTGTTTCCTTTAGGTGGCTCGATCCTCTCTTAACCGTGTCCTTAGGTGGTGAAGGGTTGATTACAAACTTCTTCCCAAGGTGCATGAATGAGCAAGAATTAGATTGGCCAAAAAGGGTTGCGTCATGGTCAAATAACCAGGGTCAACCTAAGATGATACTACTCACTCCCATTGGTAGAACATCACACCACACTTTCTCCTGATAGGACTGTAATTGGATTTGGACTAGATACCTACTTTTGATAGGAATTGATGTGGAGTCTATCCAAGAAACCTTATAGGGTTTGGATGGGAAGCTGTGGATAAGCCTAAAGTTTTGACAGCACTAGTAGATATGGCATTCACATAACTTCTAATATCTATGATTATCTTATACACCTTATCCCCTAACTTGACAAAGGTTTGTAGGATGTTAGTCCTACGCCAATCGTCCTGGGTCTTAGTCTGGGTAAGGATGCATCTAACTACTCCCAAAAGGTCAGGGTCTACAAGATCCTCATCACCTTCATACTCATCTGCCAGATTATCCTCAGCCTGATATACTTCTCGACACAATCATCTAAGGGTGCTTTGGATTCAGACTCATTTTCCTCTAACCCTTCCATGTACAAGGCTCTATTTGGGCAATTGCTCACATAATAGCCTATCTGATGACATTTGAAGCAAGCATTTCGGTTTGAGTTTCTCTGAACTTCTGGTGCTTTGCCCTTATCATCTCTATGAGTCAGAGGTGTACCAGGGTTAGGCCGGTTGGGTCGCAACTGACTTGGTCCTGGTTGCTGATTAGGTGCACTAGTTTTAGGGATTTCTGGTCTGCGATAAACTGGTCCCCTATGAAATCTCTCAACATCGCGTGCTATCTGATAGGCTAGCTCTAAATCTTAAACTTCTCTCATGAACAACTCTTTCTGGATCTCTTCCCTTAATCCGGCTCTAAATCTAGATAAGGTAACTGATTCAGACTCTTCGACATTGCATCTCATCACAAATTCATCAAACTTTGCAATGTACTTAGCTACACTCTTTGTTCCTTGGGTCAATCTCTGCCACTGATCTAGAAGTCTTTGGTAGTAGGACATGGGAAGGTACTTCTCTCTAAGTCTACGCTTCATTGCTCTCCAGGTTACTATGGGAACATCACCTCTCTGTCTAATGAATCTCTCGACATTTCCCCAGTATAACCGAGCCTAACGGACTAACCTAAGCTTTGCAAATTTGCACTTCCTTTCCTCAGTCATTTCGTACCACTCAAAATACTGATCCATCTCGCCCGTCCAATCTACATAAACCTTAGGATCTAGACTTCCATCAAAAGTGGGTGCTTCTAATCTAATATTCCTAAGAGTTCGGTCATACTGGTCCATTTGGTCCTGATTGGGTCTCCTAGGATTTGGCTCATAAGCTGGGTCATGAAGTGCTCTCCTAGGATTCGGGTCATGGACTCGATTAAAATTGAGTCTTCTAGGATTTGGCTCAAAGAAAGGTTCTTGATTAGGCCTTCTAGGATTGGGTTCAGGAAAAAGTCTTGGTGTAGAGCTCTTCTAGGGTTGATGGGCGTACTTAACTCTAGTTCAGGCTCTAATTCCATTTGGGCCTCATGGGCTCTTGTAGGAGTACCTGCCTCTAATTGGTCAAGCCTAAAAGTGATATAGGTCATTTGATCAGTTATGCTTTGGGTGGTCTAGGTCAATTGATCAGTCAGATTCTGGTTTAGTCGGGCCATTTGATCATTCAGGGTTTTCATCAATGTCTCAAAATTTTGGTCCATAGTTGCACTTGATTGAGCTTGGATTTGGTAGGATGTACCTGACCTAGTTGTCATGCAGTGCAATTAGGCACACAAGCCCTTAACTTGATTTATCATGAAATGTATGCAACATTCATATGAATCCTAAAATCATGTGCAGAATTTTGTGTGTTGCAACTCCAAAGTGATGTAGGGGAGTGTTATGTAACATATTCAGAAAATTCAGAAAAATTTACAGAACACTCTTAACTCAATAATGATACTCTAAGTGAAAGGAAATTAAATTTAAAATCCGTTGCTTTATTGGGTAGTTCCTGGAACCCAGTCAAGTCAGAAAACAGAACAGAACCTGTCCTCAGACATTATTTCGGCTGGCAAAAACTTCACAAACCGAAATAATGCCTGAGAAAATTCTGAAAAATACTTTGAATTATAAAGAATCTAGCAAAATAAAAATCATAAAATTTCAAATTTTCTACACGTTGCAATAATTAAAACATCAGACCATATACTTCAATATTCAGATAATCCAGCGAGCAAACAAAACTAGAAATTTCGCCCTAACCAACTATGCTCTGATACCATGATGATGTGGGACAACCGACGTGGGATGTATTTCTAATAAATTAGTAAAGATTAAATGAACGATTAAGTGAAATAACACATGCATTCACTCATTATTTAAGAACTACAAATTTTATGGAGGAGACTTAGAAGACTAAATAAAGTTTGAATTTAGAATTTAAACAAAGTAATAAAGAAGGGATCTTTGTGATAAACCACTCAGATTATGGCTAAGTAAATCTAATAATTGCAGATCTGAAAGGATTTTAAAGAGGGTTCTCCCAGCAATTAATAAACTTAAGTAAAATCGATGCACTCAAGGAAGGAACTTAAGGATGACAAGGGATTCCATCATATTGTAAGCTTTTGTACCTTGATTCATGGTGGGAACAACCTACAACTTTAGAACCATGGAAGCCAAGGATCCTTGATCGATTAAAAATGGGCTTGAAGCAAAGTAAGGAAAGGAGGATAAAATGTGAACGATATAAATAGACACCAAGCCTCACGCCTACCCTCTCACAAGGACCCATCTAACAAGCAGGATATTTTCTCAAGAAAACTTCATTAATCATCATCCTCTTATAAAAAGCCAGGAGCCCTTTTTATAGACTACCAAGCACTTACACCATATTATCATTAGAGGAAGCAGATCTCAGCCAGAGAAGAGAAGAATGTGAGGCATCCCATGATTTATGAAGGCAGTTTTCAATGTGAACGTCAATGTGGGCGTCCCATGATTTGTTGAGACAGTTTCCAATATGGATGTCCCTTGATTTATGAAGGTGGTTTCCAAAAGAAGACATGCCAAGAGAAAAATGTAGAGCATCCCATGATAAAAGGAGGTGGTTGTGAAGATTTGACTTGATTCAAAATCTTTCTATTCATTAGACGACATTCCTTGTTGATGTGGCGTGATGATATGACTTCAATATTGATGACTTCATGACCATGCACCCATTCTTCTTGTGCTGAACCAGATCGAATTTTTGGATTGACTCCTTTTGACTCAATTGCAATAAAGAACTTAAACAGGACTCAATCAAACAAATACAGTCAATTGAAATAAAATTGCTCAAATAAAAAATAAATATATGACTAAAACTTAATTTATTCTTCCATCCATAAAGAATTCAGCTAAAGTTGTTGAAGCCTCTTCCTGAGCTTGGTGTCCACACCAAATAGCATTAAAAAAAGGACAAAAAATGGCGAGCAAACCAAGAATCACTTACCAAGAAATATTGATGTTCCATTAGATCCATAATTCTAATTACAAATGAAATTTGCATGTCCACAATGTATTCAAATTTTCATCTGGGCTCAATTTGGGTTTCTCTGCCTTCAAACTGTTAGGACCTCTTGGGTCTGTATGACAATTCAGCAATAACATAACTTGGACAAGACGTCTGACACTCCGGAATCTTCAAAAGGTAAATTTCTTGGGAAAATGATTACATGGCAAGAAGAAAAAAAATGATTTGATTGTCTGACTAAACATTTGGGTCTAGCAGTATGTATATTCACAGATCCTGATGTTGGTGCTTGATGATATGTACACTTATATATACATTTGGTGTAGAGAGTCAAAACTCAAAGCCACTGTTTATCTGAACTGACAAAGACGGCCTGCCAATATTGCTGAGAGGCGTTTCCACTCTGATAACTATTCCTGAGCTCCCTACATGCCCATTCCACTTGGATCTCCCAAGCTGCCACGCACAAACATGTATTAGTATCTAATAAAACATCAAACATGTTACAACCACTATGGAGAAAAGAACTATGCTCTAATAGAAAGAGTCTGATAAGGACAAAACCGCACTACCAATCCAGGAATAATTAACTTACAGATAAGGAGGCATAAACAGAAGGATGCATTGTGCAAGAATAACCACAAATCAGATTAAGTTCCTCCTTGATAGAATGGATAACCTCTGCACGAACCCCAGGATCGCTTCCACCAAAAGTGGGACATACACTAATGAAAAAGGCAAAAAAAGGAAACAAGCTTCAACAGCAAGTAATAGTTTAAAGAAGCAACCAATAAAATAAAGAGTTTGCCACTAGATTTATGCAAACCAGGAGCCATTCATATATTTTATCATTAACTGTCTCTTTTCCTACAGCAAACTATGATGATTCATAAAATGTCAGCAGACAATCCATCGACCATGATCAATCTATGTCAGAAATAAGATTTACTCAGATTTGTTAAGCATCTCATGAAAAGCAAATTTCACACGGTATCTATCTTCACTGACCTAATCGGCAATCTGTGTGTGTGTGCGCGCGCGCGCATTGAAATTACAAGTTAGAGGAAAAGACAGATAAATAATTTCCTGAAAATCAGGAGAATAAATCACAATATCAGTAAAAAGATAGAATCATCAAATCGATAGACCACTTAAAATGCATCAAACTTGTATTTTTTATTGGACTCATAATGCAGGTCACTACTTGGTGTGGATCAAATCCAACCAAATTGGAAAGAACAATTTCATCCTTCCAGCACATATATAAAAAGCTAGCTCATCAATACATCCTTCATTTCATTCTTTCCATTCCAAATAACATCTAAGACAAACTACCCTCATCCCCAAGGGGCAGAATGATGATGAGATTAGGGGGAAAGCATCGATATTACATCATATGCCCTAATTAGCAGAATATGATATTGCTGAAAGAACCAACTATCCTCTACCTGAATTGGATGCTTGGTCGCACCATGAGACCAGATCGCTTCCATGCTATGGCTTGTGCAACTCCAAGTGAAAAGGACTTGTCAGGCAACTGCAACACTGGGGTAATCCTTGTACCTTGTTTACTCTATAAGGAAGATATTGACAAAGCTGTCAGACGTGTGTGTGTATAGCTACAAGTGAAGAAACAGCAATAGCATGATACAAAAATACCGGTGAAGAAAACTGTCATCCAAAACATAAAAAATATAAAAGAAACACTATTTGATTTTATAACAGATGACCAGCAGAAAATTCCATGGAATTTACTTAATATGTCTAGTTCAATTACATGCTTTGTCGAACTTGACAGATAAGAAAACAGTCAGCTATGATAACATAAAATGAGTTCCTGTCCATTTCTGCAGCATTTCCTATTATGGTGTCCCATAACTACAGTTATTTCTTCACTGATTTGGTAGACAATCTTCCTAGATCTGAAGGCTCACCTTGCAAGAGAAGCTGATCCTTGTTTCTCCTGGATATCGACCTTGAGCTTGAAGCAGGCCACCAAATACAGGAAGGAAAGCACTAGAAGTCAACCCTTCACCAGCCACATAAGTAAGCTGCCCATTTGGGAATTGCAAGTCCATGAATGACTGGAGGGAAAAAATACCAGGTTAACAAATTTCATGATTAGAATAGAGTTGTTGCAAGAGAAACTACCATGCTGCTCCAAAAGATCAAATATGTGAAAAAACTATGATAACACTGTTAGAAAATGGGCATCAAAAAAAAATTTAAGTATACATAAAAAAATGTGACTAGAATGCTCAATTGAAATGATTTGTGCTGATTATGCATAGAATACAATTATGCAGGTAACATGAGTGTTCCATAAAAGAACAGCAAAAGATCGGTTTTGACCAAAATCATGCAACATAAAAGGACAGTGACAAATAAGTCTACTGCTTCATATTGCTTTGTACTTTCTGACTTAGCATAGTTGTATGAGTAATCATCTCCCCATAAACTAAACGCAATGTGTCATCAGCTCAGCCATTTGCCAAAGTTACTTGGCAGAGTTTTTACTTTTTAGACGGGAAGAAAAATATAATTAGTCATTAAAGTAGCCAAGAAGCATCTACCCCTATTTTTTGGGCCCCTAGAAAATAATTAATTACGAAATTATATTCATATCCCTTGGAGGAGTGCTATGATACATAATTATAAACAAAAATAGCTCGGGGAGAATTCTGTAGACTCACACAAGCAGGAGGGTTGAGACAGATCATTGACATCAGCAACCATCTTCTATGTTTGGACCATACTGCTGGACAGAGGGAATGCATTCCATTCTAAAGACAAAAACATTGTGTCAGAAAGCAGAAAACATGGTAACCATGGAGCAGCTATTGCTATTTATTTGCACAATCAAGAACTTGCAAGCCTTCAATTTGATTGGTACATAAACAAGTTGTATACCTAAGAAAGAGAACTAAATAAAACTGTCTTTGTTAATTAAAATGAGAATAAAACCAGAAGATATAGAAACATAAATTAACAAAATGCATGCTGCATGCTGGAATATGGTCTTAGCTCAACAAGTAAATAAGCAGGGAACAAATCTATAGCCCCACAAAATCTAATAAAGTAGCAGAAGAAACCTGCAAACAATGCAGGAAGGAGCAAATTTTCATCAGCCTATCATAATGGAATAAAAACTTACCCCTTTTTTTATGGAAAAGATTCTGCAGCGTCTGGATGATCATTAAAAAAAGCAAACTTCAATTAAAGGAAGAAGATGCTCAGGAAAATTTATGCCATTATAGTGCCTATGGTCCATTTGTATGTGATTGATTGGTTCCATTAATCTCTGCTAAAGTTTCTGACAGTGTGGAGCTGTTGGTAGTGCTAAACTGTTGATTAAGTCAACCTCCAGGTGTGACTTGAAAATGTATGGTGCTATTTATAAAGACTGCATGGCTGGGAAGTTTGATAAGACTGCCATCATTAAAGGCACAATGGCATATCGAATCCTCTTAAAGTAAAGTCCATTCTTGTCAATGTTAACTATGACATTTCTAATGACTTTGCTTCAGCACTTTATGACAGAGGATCAAGTTTAAGTTGCTAATGGGATGGCAGGGCATCCCATCGTTTCAAGTATCAGGATAGGTCACCATCCCAAATGTTGAGATGCGATGGATTGGGCAACAGACTGCAACAGATGGAACATCCACCATCTTGATTTTTGGTACATGAGGTGTCTCATTTAACAAAAAAAAATCAAGACAAACCCATCCCATGGTATTTAAAACCTCATAGAAAATACCTGGAAAAAGGATTTTATCTTTATTTTAGCCGATTTTTGTTAACGATGTTGCCCAAAAAGTTAGGTGAATAACTATCTCCATTTCAAATTCAATGGATTCCCCGGAGTGGAGAGATGCCTGGACTAGTCAAAAGCTTGCTAAGCAAATATACACCTACTTGTCTTCTTGGCATAGTGGTGGGCCATTCATTGATTGGTAGGGATGGAATCAAATTTGATCTCTCTAAGGGTTAAGAATTTTATTTGGAAAAAGGTTTGGGAGAGTCTTCCTACCAATTCTTGGCAAAACACCTTGCATTTGAATTCCTCTCCTTTGTGCACTCTTTGTCAACTTGATCATAAAGTTAGTACCAGTTTGTTTTTCAGTGAAGGAAGGCTAGACGATCTTGACAACTACACTGGCAACAACTAGAGTGAGAGGACACAAACCTGATGCAAGTCTATGATGGTGGCTGGTTTGAACCTTCTTTTTTCAATGGCTTACTTGCCATGGATTGGAGCATGGCATTGTGTGCTGATAACCTATGATAGCTTTGGAAAACTTAAAAACTACCATGTTTGATAACCTACTCTCAATGCTAAAGAGCTTCAGCTATGGCTTCTAATTATTACAAGCCAACTCTCTGGTTGCCCTGGAACAACTCAGGAATTTGGGTAAAATGACAGGCCCAAGGACTACATCACTCTTTGTCTAAGCTGCTCTTGAGTATATGTCTTTTCTATACAATGGAAGCTTGGGCCATTAGATAAGCCTTGATTCTTTCCAGGCAGAAGGGCTATGACTACATCACTATTGATGGTGATTGTCAAGCACCTGTCCACCTTAACTCTCATAGATATATCCCTGCTGCTATACAATTTTTTGAGCTGTGGATCCCTAATTTAGCATTCTTGGAAGCTAATATGCCTATGGCTTGGGCTGCAAATAAGGAGAGGTCCTTATGTAAAATTTATGCATGAAAAGGGGCTTTCCCATGTAACTAGGACAATTTCTATGTTTTGATATCTCTGAAGCTTACACCTGGAGATCACTTTGTAACCCAACCTACTTTAGACCCTCTTCTCAACTGAAAAAATCCTCAAAATAAGGTTTACAATCTTGATGCCAAACCCCATAACAATACTATATTGGATATCCATATGTCCAGTATAGGAATCAGTTTGGTGTACCAACACTCGTACATCCTTGATACCAAGTATTGGTCCAGTATGATACGCCTGATATAGGGTGGTATATGCTAGTGCTGCAAACTTTGCCTTAAAATTAATTAAACCTTCTGAATACTTTTATTTTGTATATCCATCTTCAAATTGTTAAGATGACCAGCTAGCTTTCTCCGTCTTCAAATCCTTGTGACACTTGTTCCTGAAAGGATTGCACTTTAGCTAATCCAAATTGTGTCTTGTAATTGGATCCTGTCAATACTCTTCTTCATTCAGCACATGCTCATGGCCTTGTATATTACAATATTGCACTACAGTAATTTATTTGAAGTATTTTTAAGACACTTCATTAATCCTTCTGCACAAAGAAGCCATGTTTTAATACCAGCCTCTTCAAATTCCCTCTTGCAACTTCCAAAAATGCAATCTTCAAAAATATATGCCCTTCCCCTTCCATATGTTTCGCCCGTCCTTCATTGCAGGTGGATGTCCATCTAAAATCAACTCCAACTGCTTTACTCTTAATGGAATTTTCAAGATCAGATACATTCTCCATACTGAGCTCTTGTCATTCTACCTTGTACCACGCGTTGACCATAACATTCTCACTCACTTCTGTTTAAACGCAAAACCCTCTTGACCACGGTTGTCAGAACCGGACCGAACTGGCTGGTTGGACCGGTTGAACTGAAACCCGAAGATCAAGCCGGTCCGATTCTAACATAAAACTAGATGTGTAAGACATCCGAAATAACCCGGTCAACCCGTTCGGTTCACCCGTGAATTGATCAACCCAGCCTGAACCGGGTCAAGGGTTTAACAATGCCGTTTCAAATTCTAGAGCCTTTGCCCCTTTCGACTTTTGAGTTTCGACCTCCTCTGGGCATTTGATTTTGGGAAAGGGATTCGCCTTTTGCCATATATAATCTATTTCTATTCTTTGGGATGCGATAGAGAGACATAATTGAGGTAATATTCTCTATTGGTTTTTGTTGTTTTTTTTTTATTTTTAGAGGAGAGAAATGGGTTGCAGGATCAAGTGCATCAGAGAAGGAGGCGTGCAATTTACGATGGAGGGCCGAAGGTTCTTCATCACAGTGCTTAAAAAAAGCGCAGATTTCAATCGCTTTCAGCCTTTGTATTTCTCTCTGAAGTAATTAAAAAAAAACATATTCTTCAAAAGAGGGGGGCGAGGTTTCCTGCTCGAGAGTTTATGGCAACCTAATCTCCATTGGGATGACTACAAGTTTTATGGAGAAAGAAACGGATATATGCAAAGAAAAGCATTGATGAGAGAACAAAAAAAGAAAAAAAGGGTAGAAATATGAAAACTTTATGGCAGTGTTTGGATGCCCTATTCCTGCCTGAAATAGGGACTTATTCCACTCTATTCCCCAAACACGTGAAAAAAGGTAAGTGCCCCCCCCCCAGAATAACATATTCTCATCAATCGCCGTATTTTCATTTTTCTATTCCTAGGGACCCCATGGAATAGGCGTATTCACACGAACCTTATTCACAGGGAATCGGTGAAAATAAAAAAAAAGAGGGAAGACGAGACCTGACTACCTGCCATCGAAGATCTAGTGTTTGAGGAGCGGCGATCTTTGCGGCTCTCCAAGTACCTTCCATCAGAGACCTCCCCTCCAAACCTTAGCTTCGGATTACTCCTAGCCACCTCCAAACCATTCCACTGCCTCTCATCCTCGTCGATAGTAATAAATACCACCAAATCGAAGGAAGGTTTAGAGCTTAGCTCCCTCAAAAACCGCATCTTCTGGATCCAAAGCTCCAATCTTTGGACGATTTCTGCTTTGGTTCGTGTTCTCGAAACCTTCTAGAGCCGAAGGAGCAGCCACTCGGCCGGATCAATGACGTGCGGAGTTCAATCCAGGGGTCCATCGTAAGGGACTCGAAGGAACGACGGAATAGGAGGAAATGAGGGCAAAATGGTTTTTTTTGCAAGGATTTTATGGATTTTCCTTTGTCTTTTGGGAGAAATCCATCGCTAGCAGTGATTCGGATGTTGGAGTTGTGCAGATCGATTTTGCCTCCGTGAAAAGATTAGATTTTGGGTTCTTAAGTTAGGCTAAATGCACATTGCTGCATATCATATATATATATATATATATATATATATATATATATATAATTAAGTTTTATTCATCCTTCAATCAATTTTGTTGGCATGAATACGAGTGATGGATCACTCAAAAGCAATTCCACATGTTATTTCAATGCATGGAGATGTTGATGAATTTGTTGGGCCCAAAGTCCTAAATAATATTATATTTATTAATAAAAAATAATTTGTTTAAGTAATTACATTAAAAATTAAATTGATAAATCATTTTTCTTCCCATTTGATCAAGATGTATTTTTGGGATTTCAAAGAAATTCTTCATCTATTCCTAATGGAATACACACTTATTTCCATATCATCCAAACACTACTTGGAATAACACTGCATTAATAACAAGAGGAACAAGCTATTCTTGAGGAATTCGTATTCCTATTTCTGGAATAACTTTTTAACATCCAAACACTACCTATAGGAATCAAGACCGAAAAGCAGAGACATAAAGAAAAAATGATGAAAATAAAGGAAACTCGAATAGAAATTTTTTAAATCATCTTTTCTTTTTTTTTTAAGAAAAGTTAAAGCGGACTAAATGAGTACGCAAATTGAAAGTAAGCGAACTTTAGAGATTAAAAAAGAGACAAAAAGATTTTCTTTCCGAAAAAGAAGAAGATTGTGAAAATTAATATTCATGTGTCCATTTTATTAAAATTTAATTTTTATTAATATAAATATATTTTTATATTAAAATAATTGAATCAATGGTTCAACCGGTGACCCGATGGTTGAACCAGTGATCTGATGACCCGAGCCCTTGGCCAGGTCGATGTCTGGGCCAGGTATGATAACTATGCTCTTGACTGCCAAATTTTATAAGAAATGTGAAATTTATAGAGATAAAGATTATAATTAAAAAACAATTCAGTTAATGAAAGAAGACAAGGATGACCATTTTAACAAGAGGAAGCAGAATTTCACAGAAAGTCAGTAGATGCTCATCCTATTTACTTGCATATAAGCTGCTTCACTTGAAGATAAATTAGAAATAAAGAAGTCCTCACTGATGACGCAACAATTATGACAATTTGTCTTCACAATTATTTAAGTAATGCAGTAAAGAAATGGATTTACCTTCCGATCATAACCATACCAAAGCAAGTGTTGCTTTGACAAATGAACTGGTAAAAGAAGTGTTGTATCCCGAACAAATAGTACAGGTCCCAGCTGAATAAGGAAAAGAGGTGAAGTCTCACTTCCTGTGGTTGAACCACCATGTGATGCCTCTACTCTCCACAGGTCACCCCTTGCAACCAAGGAACTTTCCACGCCATGGGTTCTAGAGTCATATGTTGATGTGATGTTAATGTTCCCCTGCATTTGACATATCATACATCAAAACTTATGGTGGTAATCAGTTCTTTAGCATGGAGTATCTATGACTATTTTTTTGCAACACAAGCATCAATGAAGCTACTATTCACCTCCAGATGCAAGCTGCAAGCTGCAAACAAGGAATTTAAGTTCAAATAATTTTGTAAATATATCATTGGTATCGCATAAGCAGCACAAGAAGTTGATGGTATAACAACAAACACGTAGAATTAATGCATCTGAACAATAGCAAGAACAATCATGTCAGCCAACAAGCAGTATCCTAGAAAACACAAACTGCATTTCAACATGGTCTTCATACTGGATGAATAATATGACTAGTTATGCATGACGCAGATAACAGTTGAAGAAGACACTTCAATTTGCCCAACAGAATTCATAAGAGATTGTATTTTTGAGCCAAGAGGAGTTCAACAGATACTATGACCAAAAAATAAATTTCTAAATCTCAAAAACAAATCTAATATTAAAGCACAAGATTGACCTCCATCTCAACCACACTTTTCTTTTTCTTCTACAAATCCAAAAATGAGAATTTTTATCCCACACTTGTTCTCCAATAGAAGCTATGGAACAATCTGTGATATTGCCTAAACAGTGAGTCTGAAAAAATAGTTTTCACAATCTTTGTCTCGTGAAAACTGATTAGTGGAATCCAAAAAAATCACCTTGCACATTTTATCTGGCACCTGGGTTTTGAATAGGTACTTAGTCCTAAACTGTCGTTAGAATTCTGAGTCACCTGGGAAATCCAGGACTCTGAACTTCATAGAAATGAACCATCTTCTAGAAATTCCAAAAAGGTATGTTGAAGCATGTCTTTCAGTTGATGTTTAGGAATTTTCTGCAATAAAGAGGATTGAATTTAGATAATCTTTCTTATCATGCCTTTGGGGAATGATATCAAGGGGCAATCACCCACTACACATGGGAATCATTATAGGTTTACTAGAGTAGACAAATAGAGGTTAACTGGGAGAAAAAGATTCATGGGAAAAACCAATAAACAGAATTAGCTTATGAACACTGTGCGATTGAGAATAACAATCTGAAGGGACGAAACGAGCGAAATATTTGCTAATTTGACCTGCGGCCTCTTCAAATGCCCTGGAACTCTGAGATCAAATTTGAATCCCTCTTCATCAGCTAACTCATCCAAACTACCAGCGGGTGCCGCCTCCGAGAAACCCCGATCTCCAAACCGGTCCACCACCAGTCCCAGCACCTCCCCACCATCGCCGCCACGCCTTAACGGCAGGACGGCCGCAGTCGTCTCGCCATCATCCTGCCGAAACGGCACCGGCAGATGGCGGAAGAACTGCTGCACGACGCCGTTGATGCAGGCGCCAAACTCCGCCCCGGCCTGGCCGAGGCGGTTCCCGATGTCGAGGATGGCGGAGACGCCGCCAGCGGCGAGGTCCGGCTGGGCGGACACGTGGAAGGCGGAGATATCAAGGTCGAAGGGCTTCTTGGTAGGGGAGGGCCAGGAGAAGGGCGGGGGACTCATGTGAGATTGGATCAGGCCGGTGAGGCCTTGGGCAAGGCGGTCGGCGAGGTCCTGGCCATGGCGCTGGACCTCCTCCCACGCCTCCAGGGACCTCTCCACGGACATCGATTGCGGCCGCCGGAGTTAGGATTTCTCGGGTCGATCAAGCGAGAGGCTAGGGTTTTTTCGTGGGAGAGATGAGGCGTAGGAGAGGAGCGGGGAGAGATTAGTAGATAAGAGGAGGAGACAGAGCTCGGCAAGGCAAGAGGAAGAAAGATCTTGACGAATGAAACTGAGGCCCTTGCGTGGCGGTGGAATCGGGGTTTCCTTCTCTTCTCCTGGCGTCGAGCGCTCTGCTCCACCGAAACTATGTGGCCCGACGAGGGATATTCGAGAGAGAAGGGCTTGGGAGAGGCGGTGACGGTATCTTATACTTACGTGGTGCACTTGTGATCCGGCGTGTGGGGTTTACGGCCCTTCACCTCAGTCCCATGTGGATGAAATGGAGCTTCTCTGACCCGTTCATACCCATCCAAAACAGAACGGATTTATAGAAAAATAAGATTTTATTTAAAATCAAAATAAGTCTTTTAAAAAAATAAAAACAAGTTGGATTTGAGAATAATATTAGCGCAAAATTTTACAGGCTTCGGTGTAAAAAAATAAATAAATAAATCCTTTATAAGGAGGAGAAAATAAAATCCTAACCTAAAGAGTAAATTTAAGTTTGATACTTTAATGCTGAGTCAAGTTAAACCAAAAATATAGTCACAATAGTTGGATCTATTTATGAATATAAAGTCTAGTACATAATCAAGCTTATCCGGCATCATTCCAGCGTTTATTCATCCTAAGTGAAGCAAAAAATAATAATTAAATGGATAAGGTTAAGTGGCTTCACTTTTTTTCTCGCAACATGGCCTTGCAGCATGCTGGTTGTTGATCTAATACACCTCTTAGATTATGTATATAGAATGAATATTTGATAGATATTTGTTTTTTTGGATGAAGGAAAGTTGGATGCTTTACATCTTCTCCAGTAAATTGTTCTTCAAAAGTTGACTAAATAAAATTCCTCGCCACTATTACAGATAAGTGGTTCATGAAATATCAACCCTATTTTAGCTATCAAATTTGCTATCTAATGGGAGTTGAGTTTCCTTCTTTATAGATTGATTGGTGTGAACATTATTAAATTAAGAATTCTAACTTTCATCCTTTATCTTAGGTAAAAAATGCATCTTTTATATATTGTTGAAAGCTTGATAATTTTTATATCGAATGACACATATTTCTATACTAATTTTGAACACTTTTTTAATAAAATAATGTATATTGAGTGAACTAACAAAAAGAAAATTAGGAATCTTTTGTCTTAGGTAAAGCTGGACCGTAAGTTGGAGGCTCACATGTTATGAATAACAACAAGCAATTCACTCAACATGTTCCTCAAGCTTAATCATGGAGATGATTGTGCCACATAAGAATATGATTACATATTACGAATCTTAAAGGAGCTTAAATTTTGACCTTCAACGAATCTTAACTGTGAAGAAAAGAAATATGAAAAAAAGAGAGATATATAGCTTGTTACAAGTATCTACTAAGAATTTGGTCTTTTATTATGAGAAACCTTACACAAAGGGTATCTCAAACTGCAAGTTGCCTTTTTGGATGTTGCAAAAAGAAAGAGATCTTAAAAATTATTTACCTTTTAGCTTACAATTACAAGATGTTTCTTACCAATATCCTTCCACCCATTAAAATACACACACAACTCAACTCAACTCATCTAAGAAGCCTTTTCCCAACATTAAAATGCACACACGAAATTAAAATTTAATGACCCAACATGTTGGATCAATTTTTTATTTTTTCAAAAAAATTGTCACATGGGAATACATTCCACATTTTCCTATACAGCTAGACATAGTCTAAGGATGTAATTGATAAGCTAATTAGGTATGAAAGAATGGAATAGGACTCCAAAGAATATATCTTGTACCAACGTATGAAAGAGTTGATAAGCTGATTGATATACTAATTAAGCATGAATCAATTGAGTAAAATCATTCGGAATATTCAAGAATTGTGGAATATATAGAGGTGAGGCTACATCCAAGTAGTTTTTGGATGAATTTATTCGATCATCCATATCTTTTTATTTAGCAACTTCATGTTATAGGTGAGTTATCCTCTCTTATTTTTTCAAAAAGTTAAGAAAATAAGAGCCAACGATTTCTCTCACAATGTCTTGAAAAAAATAAATAAATAGCAAGCATTTTTACTCATCAACATTAAGATATAAAGTAGGATTGGTTAGCTGGGCGTTAGCAAAATACCTCGAAGAATGAATTGGTTATGATTTTAGGTATAATTTTAGTTAGATACGGTGTTGAGGTGCTTCTTTGATGTGTTTATTTAATTGATAAAAAAATATCAATTGACTTTTAGCATAATAAATTATACTTAAATATTTATAGGTTCCATCGTTTATCTATATATTAGTCTTTTTTTATTAATACTTTTTTATAAAAATCGCTCAATTTTATCGATAAAGTTCTCTAATGTCGTTATCATTTTGATCTTTAACCTTTTTTTTTATTTTTGATGGTTGAGGGAGGAGATATTTTGATTAGAGGTACAGTGAAGAGAAAGTTGTATTCTTGTATGTTAAAGGCCTAGTTTTTTTTTTTTTCCTGACAATATACTTGCTAAAAGACCAAAAAGGTTGCAGAAAACTCTTAGGTTGGAAAAAGCTCTTGAGTTTATTGCTTAAGATTAATTTAAGCAATTTAAAATGTTAATTTTTTTGGTGCCCTCAATCTTTATTGACTAATCTAACTTGTTTATAGCTTAAATAGTTAAATCAAGATCTAGTTTGTATTTGCTAACACATGTTTATTATGTATCCATACTTATTGATATGTTTTTATAGTCTTATTAGTATAAATGATATTGATAATATGTCCATGATGCTACTAAATTGCAATAGAACAAATTCAATTGTCATGAACAAATTTCATTAGTTGAAGCCCTAAAATTTTATAAAATTATTAAATTTTAAGCTACTTACAACCATTTAAACTCATATCTTTATTTTTTATTTTTATTCAAATGTAAAAAAAAAAACATAAATTCTATATGAAATTACATCATGATAACTTTTGTATTATAAATCTCAATATATCTACCACAAAAATAAGTTCAAAAGTAAGATGAAAAACTCATATTCATCATAATTAAAATGATTTTTATGTATTAATTTTTTTTTTACAAATATTAATAAATCTTGATGTTCGACTTGTTGAAAATGCTCAAAGAAATAAATTTATAAATTTTATTTTATTATCAAAATAACTTAAGTCTGATCCCTTAAAGAAAGTCATATTTCTTTCCAAAAATATAATTAAAATTTTTTTTAAAGTTTCTCATATTCTTTTACGTAGATGGAAGATTAAAGACCTGATGTTTTTATTATAAAATTAATTAGAGATGATTTTTTTAATAATGAAAAGTATTTTTTGTTTAATCTGAGGTGAAAAAATCTAGTATTGTTATTAAAAAGATTCAAATTTAATCAACGAACAGGATGATCACCTTTTCCACCGAACTTTCCCGCAAAACAACGGTGTCCGTTTATCTTTTCTTAATTAATAAACCGGGCCTTTTAGTTTTAGATATATCTATGGGACCAAAACTCCCGGTCGCGTGGCGTAGAGGAGAGGATTGTAGCTGGAGCTCTTCCGAACTCGTCCTCTTATCGCCTTCTTCCTTCCTCCATGGCCGATTTGCTTTGAGCTAATGGCGGAGGAGAGCAAGACCTACTCGGAGATCAAGGCCCAAGAACAATCGGAACCCGCGGCGGATTCCGAGCCCTCGGGCCCCGCACCATCAGTGACGGAAACAAGGGCTTCTGCTCCTCTCGCCCCCGGGGTACCTCCTCCTCTTCCCCAGCTGGAGGTGATTTCCCTCTATCTCTTCCCGTCTCTGCCCTTCTCTTGGATTTTGTTTCACCCTTTCGTTTTGGCGTGGAAGTTTCGAATCTCGGATTGGCCTTTTAGGGATTTTTCCTAGCTTCGGTGCTTTTAATTTGCTTCTTATTTTTTTCCCTATCTATGTTCGAGGAACTAGAAGTTATTTGAGTTTCTAATGTGGCAAACGGGTTTACATCATTCCATAAAAAAGATCAATTCTTTGTTAAAATTGAGGTGAATTTTTTTTAAAAAATCGAGTGTTGTAAATCTTTTTTTTTTTCGCTGAAACTGTGCATTTTTTATTCGAAATTTGCCTTCATCTTCACATGAATTGTCATGTAATGATTTCTCTGTAATTGAATTTTATTCTTTCCTAATCAAATTATTTCCTGATCGGTATCTCCAGTCTTTTGAATCCTGGCAAGAGGTCGCAAAGATTTTGATTGTTATACTGAACATGAATCTAATAGAAAAAATTGTAAAAGTTAGGACGTTAGTGACACGCTACAACGGATTTGGTGCCCGGTATTGTGGAAAGTAAGCAAGGATTTTCATATGTTCGTGAACGAATATAGATACAAAAGTTAATCAAAAAATATAAATTAAATAAAAAAATTAAATATAATATAATATGTTTAGCAACTTGAAATATAGAATCATTAACAAAAAAAAAATTAATGGTACTAGTGTAGTTTGTTTGCAAAAAATTAAGTAGATAGGAGAAAAAGTAAAGAGGTTGAATATTTTAAATTTTGGTATATAGTAAAGATAGGATAAAACTGAGTACCCATTAGATGTATTAGCATTAATAAAAGATATGTACAATGAAGCAGTAACTAGTGTAAGAACTAATGATGTAATACTAATAAATTTTTTATTATAGTAAGTTTACATCATAGATCTGCTTTTAATCCATATCTTTTTGCTTTAGTTATAGATTGGCTTACTAGACATATTCTGAATAATATTTTATGGTGTATCTTATTTGCAAATGATATATTATTAGTGGATGAAACTAAGGTTGGAGTTAATTATAAGTTAAAACTATAGAGAAATATATTAGAATTTAAAGATTTTATGTTAAGTAGACCTAAATAAATATGAATAGAAATAATTAAGAAAGATATAACTATTTGTAATTGAGTGTCAACTTATTCAGGAGCAGAGTGGAGGAAGCATATTATGTAGCTGGCCTATGTACTTGCAAAAAGGCTTAGTTGAGTTGAGTTGTTAAGTAGAACAAAATTAAAATATATAGAATGCAATTTTAGTACAATTAGAAGTAATGACGGATGTAAAGTAAATATTAAGGATCCTGAAGTTCCTAAAATGATAATTTTAGATATTTACGATCGAGTATTCATAAGGAATGAGAGATTGAAATAATATTGTTCATAAAGTTAGAGTAAGTTGGATGAAATGGAGAAGTGCAGTTGAAATATTATGTGATCGTAAAGTATATGTCCAGTTGAAGAAAAAATTTTATAGAACAATTATAAGACCAGTTATGCTTTATGGTACAGAATGTTGGATAATTAAAAAAATATATATATATAATGAATGTGATAGAAATGAGAATGTTGAGATAGATATGTGGTAATATAAAAAAGATAAAATAAGAAATAAAATTATTGATAAAAAAGTGAAGATAGTTCCAATTGAGGACAAATTAAGGGAAGGACAACTTAGATGGTTTTGACATATGTAAGGTAAACCAAAGATGCATTTATGGAAAGGAGCAAATTGATATATGTAGAAAGAGAAAGAAGTAAAGATAAACTAAAAATTACATGAAAGAAAGTGATTAAAAAAACTTAGATTTGCATCTTACAAACAATATAACTTAAAACCAAGCTCAATGAAGAAAAAGGATTTAAGGCTTTGTTGTTTTTTTAGTTGTTGTTGATTGACTATAACCGTTGGAAATTGGAATCAGGGCTCCGTTTTGGATGAGGAGCAGAAAAATAACAGCTTTCCTCAAGTGATTAATGACTCTTCAAGTCCAGAAATGGCTTCAGCCCAGAAATGCAATACAGACTCAGCTCCTCAAGTTTCTGGAGATCGGAAATTAGGAAAATACTTTTATTATGACTCACCTCTCTATGAAGAGACTGGTTTTTGGATACCTGTCTCTGTCCCACCCATGTCAGAAATTGATCATGAGGAGTGGAATAGGGGTTTCTGTTCCAATGGGGCATACTTCCCTGAGGGTGATATTGGTTGGGACCACTTTGCTGGAGAAGAGAAAGAGATGACCATGTGGCATGTAGTCTCTGAGATGCTTCTTGCAGCCAAGGGTAAAATGAAGGCCCTTCGTTCAGGTGAGGTTCAGAACTCCAGGATGTCAATCGATATGCAAGACCTCCTTGAGCAAACTTGGAAAGAGATGGCACATACTCTCACGGAGGCTAATTTTGGGAACATGAAGGAAATTCTTGATGCGGAACCACCCAAATGGTTGCCAGATAGTGCAGCATCTGCTTGCATGCTCTGTAATGTTCGTTTTCATCCGATCATGTGCTCTCGGCATCACTGCCGGTTTTGTGGTGGGATATTCTGTGACGAGTGCTCAAAAGGCAGGAGCTTGTTGCCTTCAAAATTTCGAACAGCGGACTTACAGAGGGTCTGTGATGTCTGTCATGTGCGACTAGAGTCTGTTCGGCCTTATTTGATAGATCAAGTTAGTCGTGCCTCGCAGTTGCCAACCCATGATCTGACAGATCTCAGCACCTTAAGGTCATGGTTGAACTTCCCATGGGGACAGACAATGGAATATGAGATCTACAAAGCAGCAAACACAATTCATGGTTACAACAAGGTAAATGCTATTTTTGATTGATGTTACATTGTGCTCAAGTGTTGCTTTTATACTAAATTCCACATTAAGCTTTTCTTAGTTGCAAGTAAGCTCAATTGATCAGTAATTTTTCATTGCAACTGATCAACTCATACTTTTGTAAAGTTTCTCAAGGGGAGAAAATTCTGTCAGTGCTTAGCAAGGTGGTCAAACTCCATGGCGATTCTAAAGTCTTGTTATTTTGTTTATAATCACATGATAATCATCATTCAGAGGATACCTTTTTACTCCTGCAGAATCTGCTTAGTTGCTACTACACTGTGGCTGCAAATATATAATATAATCATTAAGATGTTTTCTGGTGTATTTGACAAAAAATGTTTTGGTTCAGTGGCTGAGGCACCATCTTTCTAGTGGGGCCATTGTGGTATGTCTTAGTACTTTGTTTTCATCTGTGTAAGTGAATTTGTGGAACCAATAGAAGAAAATTCAATATTGACTTGTCTTTGATCTGAATATTAACTTTGAAAAAAAATTAACATATTGCTTCTGCATCCACTAATTTCTACCATAAGATGATCTTCTTACCTCTTCCAGCAATTTTAGAAGTTTTTTTTGAAGGTGTGAAGTTGTGCTATTGTTCCAGGAAATATGATGGAGATTAAGGCCTTGTCTATATATTGATTTTCCTTGTTGACATAGTATCACACACATGATTTGAAAGGATTAAGAAGAAGAGACAAGAAAAAGACAAGTATTGTAGATCCAGAGCAATTAGTAGATTATAAGAATATTATAAATCAATATTTTAAGTGGATTTAATTATCCTGAAATTTTGGAGACTGTAGGATCAATGGCTTCTCCCAACCTTTGAATCTTTTTCCTCGCCATGAGAGAAATCTTATGCATAAGGGCGTCCAATGAGAACCTAACATATTTTGAACTTCAAATGTTTCTGGCTTTGCAATGGTTATCATGACGTGTTGAAATAATTTCCCAGGTGGGTTCATTGAGACCTGAGAAGTCCATTCCCAAAGCTATTCTGAGAGAGGCAAAAGGCCTTGCAATACTTACTGTTGTAAGGGTTGGAGTAATGGTTGCTTATAATAGTGGGACTGGTTTGGTAATTGCTCGTAGGGAAGATGGTTCGTGGTCTCCACCATCTGCCATTTCTTCATTCGGCATTGGATGGGGAGCTCAGGTAGTTTATCTTTGTTTCTTATGTGGAACCACTTGTGATGCATTATATGAGGCAGAAATATCTGATTCATAACATGCTTGTTCTTTCAAATTGTTTCTACAGGCTGGTGGGGAGTTAACCGACTTTATAATTGTGCTGAGGACAGAAGAGGCTGTTAAGACATTTAGTGGGAAAGCACATTTATCGATTGGAGCTGGTCTTAGTGCAGCTGCTGGTATTGTTGGGCGAGCAGTTGAGGCCAACTTACATGCTGGTGATGGTGGTTATGCTGCTTGTTACACATATAGTTGTAGCAAAGGTAATTCTAATCTGAACACCACATTTTCTTGGCATAATTAAAGAAAACATTTACTTCCATTTATTAATTAGCATGCATGTCAAGAGAATACTCCAAGAACGGGCACAAAGGATCTGGTTTGTGTCCATTGTTCTTTTGTTTCTGGCTGCCAATAGCTGCACTTCTGGTATCATGGATAAACCATTTGATGATGTCTTAGGAATATGCATGATTTCAGCCAGAATTTGGCTGGATAGTTTGAGTGATAGTTATGTGGTATCTTAGAAATCGGTGGTTCATTTATTTGAAGGCACCAAAAAAATGGTGCCAAATATATAGAAATTAGGATGAAATTTATTGCGACAATTGAAATTGTTGAGAGGATTTAGGCAGGAAATATTAGATCGCTATAGTTACAACGCCTGAGATATGCACATTCATTACGCCTACCCAGTGTTAGATGTGAAGCAATGGTGCGTGCAGCAAGTAACACACTTGGTAAGGAAAACAATGATAGTTGATGCCAGAAATGGGTTTCATTGGACATTTATATTGCTTGATATTTACTATATTTGGAAATCTGAACTTTATCTATCTATGTAAACTAAGCCAAAAGGGAGAACCTCTCACCTGGGAAGCAACAGTTATCATGCTGCTGATGCAAAAGGGTAAATCTCATTAATGACCATTGATCCTGGCCAAATATGTATTATTCAGGTGCTGCGCCATAAAGCAATTGACATGGTGCTTAACAAATGGGAAATGATGACAGTGCTCATTTTCTTGTCTTGCTAAACCAGTCCTTCACAAATAAAATTAAGGTTTGCATCAATTAAGAGCTCATGAACTAGCATAATATCAACTCGGTCTCATCTTCCTCGTATTGTTAATTTGCATAGCCCTTCTTTGTATAGGCTGCCAAAGTTTTTTCTTCTGTCCAGAGGATTGATGTTAGAAAACTACTGGAAGTACGTGGCAATTACATTTCCTTTTCTAGCAAATTGTATGATTTCAGGCAAGATTGTTTCCGTTTTCCATTGGCTGTGGAATCATGTCTAATGCGAATTTGTTTAAGAGATGGGATTGTAATGAGATCAGAAGCTAGTTGGTGGAGAGGGAGTCCTGAAACTGCAATTTTTTCTTTGCTGAAAATCATCAGATGGGTCCTCCAACCCCCTCCAATGTGCAGGAAAAGTCAACATAAAGAGGAAGAAGACTTGATATAAAAATAGAAATTGCATCCATCTTTGAGTTGCAACTTGTAAACCAGGGACCCAAAAATTGTTATGCAGCACCAACTACCAAGCGCAAGAAATTTGCTAATTGTATTTAGTTGGTATGTGTTGCAGGTGCATTTGTAGGCTGCTCGCTCGAAGGAAGTATGGTGACAACACGCACTTCAGAAAATCGCCGCTTCTATGGCTCATCAATCAAGGCTGCCGATATACTTCTTGGTTCATTGCCTAAGCCACCTGCTGCTGCTGCTCTTTATCGTGCTTTATCCGATCTATTCCAGAAGCTCGAAAAATGACCAGTCAGCTTCGGAGTTGGGTTCATTTATACTAAAAAATTAAATAAGAAAAACAACAACAGCAACAACACGCACACTCTTCTGCCTTCAAGATCTTTGTGCTGGCTCGTGGTTAGGTTCTTTTTCGCTCCACAAGTTGCTAGTGCGTTAATGATTGCACAGCTAATACTTATGGATGGACAAGTTTGGGACTTGGCGGAATGTCTATGCTGGATTGACTTGGATATTTTGTACGTAGAACTGCTGGATTGTCTTGTATATTTTGTACATAAAACTGTTGCTTTCAATTTCAATTTAATGAAGCGCTTGTTTTCAATCTGTTTCTTTTATGTCGAATATCCTTCGTTGCAATCTTTATGTTGGATCCACGACAAAGATAATGGTCGTCAGGAATAAATCCTCGGCGTGGTTCGTCAGTCCTTTTTCTTCTTTCCGTCTTTTCCCAGAAGCCCTGCCAATCCATGGAGTCACAATCTGAGAGACGAGCAGGTGAGATGATGATAGGGGATTTCCTCGATCACATCTGCCTGCAGCTCGGAGACATGGTCTGAAACATTTCCGACCTCTGACAAGAGGGCTTGTGTCCGTGCCAGCGGACAACCGACAGGCTAGAGGATGGCGTCTTATTTAAAACCTTCATCCTCCTGTCTCCCCATTATAGCTTGACCCTTGAAGCAGATAACAAGAAACTCACGAGAGAAGGGATATATTATCGCGAATAACATCAACATCTATTATGTTCGATTTTTCCGAATTCAAATTGCTCATCCTTCAATAGACGGCAAAAATAAAGAATTGCCATCCTGAAGAACATTTTCTTTGGGAAAAAAAAGCTGAACTCTTTGGTGGCTCGACACACAGGCAAGTTTTTCAACTGCCAATTCAACGATATGGCATTCCCACGGCTGTTTACAACTTTGCAGGGCATGAAAACCCTGAGAACAATTAAAGCTCTGCATGAATGATATGATCCATTTGCAAGCATGAAAAATGGGTAGAAATAAATCCATGTAATATAAAATATAATGTTAAAACATCAAAAAGAATTCCACATGAACGTTACTCACAGCACCATGTCCCTCATTTCTCTCAGAAATTTCTCATTTTGCCTTTTCCTTCTACCACATACTCTGCAGGACATAACTCAGATTCACTGTTTCAAAACGGAATTAACCTATTTCGATCTCCTGAAAGAGGACTAAGTCTGAAGTCAAGAAACTGCTGATGGTATCTTAGGACCCTCCTCTATCTCTATATTAACAACACATAAACAGAAACAAGAGAAAGAGAGCTGCTTTATATAAAATCATGAATGTTCGTCAGGCATCAGATCTGGTCCTTGAGCTTCCAAGGGTAAGCTCCAGCTCGTCTGACGCACATTCCTCATGGATCCTCTCTCCCTCCCATGGCTTCACCAACCCATCTCCTGGAAGATTGCCATTGCTGCTGCTACCAAATGCAAACTCATCGAAATGCCATCAGACATCTGAACATCTGCATGTCCACCCGGCACAGGAGAGCACGTCCCACTCTGTCCTGGAGTCCACATTCTGGAAGACCCTGCAGCAGCCGATGCTTCCTTGAGGAAGCCAAACGGATTCGGAGAAACAAGGCTGTAGGTGGGCGACGAGGGACCCCCGGATGGGAGGCCGAGACCTGCAAGCCATGCGGGATCAGGAACCACCTGCCGGCCAGGGCTTGGCGGGGTAGACGATGGTAGGAAAGTGTACTGGGCACCGGCCCAAGCTGGCTGGGCTGCTGACTCATCCCAGTCGGTCTTAATGCGAGGCGATCGAGCGGTTGGTGAACTTAGTGGAGGGGTTACAGGGCACTGATGGAGCCTCCATGCATGAATAGATGGTGGTGGTTAGGGAGCTTGGAGGAGGACGTGGAGGAGGAGGAGGCAGAGGAGAGGTTCTTGAGCCAAGGGATGAGGGAACTGCCATCTGTTCCTTTGTTAGCATTGTTGGCATTGGTGATGAAAGAGGAGGACGGGCTTGGGAAGGAGGACGAGGCCGGGCTGGGGTTATAGGATGCGCGCGGGCTTGGCTGGAAAGATGTGCACGGGCTTGGTGAAGCTGAGCCCCCTACAGCTGCTGCATCCATGCGCTCGACTGGCTTACATCCCTGAAATATAATGAACAAAGAAGGCAGGTATTATGACAGGTTAGTTCTTTCAACTGCTATTTGCCGCCGCATTACCAGAACTATATCACGAGCAAGTAATGCATCTCAAAGCCAAACCACTGGATGGGCGAAAACGAATTTAATTTTGGTCTAAACAATAGAATAATGCTATACAATTTACCATGTTTGAATGGGAGGAATGGTTAAGAAGATTATGAGATTAAAATGGGTAAATTTGGTTATGCAAGTATTTTTTAGGCATGGCCCTCAAACCTTCACTCCAAATTCATTTTGGTCCTCATGTTTTAAGAACATTGCATTCCTCATTGTTTAAAAATATTGCATTAATTATATCTCATTGCGTGGCATCAATTAAAATTAATGAAATATCTACCATATTGGTAAAAGAAAGACTCAACTCGTTCGCATCAGGATAACAAATCAGTTATTTCAACAATTTTAACTAACTTCATTGTATCAGGTCGCTAGGAATGCAATATACTTAAAAACATAAGGAGCTAAATTGTAGCAATGGAAGTTTGAAGACCAAAATGAATTTTGAGTGAAACTCAAGGTCCAAAAGTATATTTTAGCCTTTTTTTTTTAATTAACACCAAACAGAACTTATTTAAGGTCATAACTTTGATAATTTTGTTATCACCTATCAATCTCAGAAAAAATGAATGAAGACAAAACAACAACATGGGTGCTTCATGGAATAACAAGCTAAAGGATAATTTATTAATTGGGTGTGGGCAGCGGACAAAATCGTAATATATAACTTCAGAATAAGAAGAATGATTGAAGCAGTAGTCAGGTGAGTTTTCGAGTCAAAACAACTCCAAAATTTCCCAGAGAACACATATTTCTTCCAATACTTAACCACCAATTTCCTAAATTATCACACATCCATAGTTCCGTAACAATCCCAGCTATTAGTCTAACAAAAGCCAAATGCACTAGGATATAAACTAGCAGACACGCAAGAAACACATGCAACTAAAAACTAACTACTCCAAATGCATAATACTGTCTATGCTCCCTCCACCTAATCCTCACCTAAAGCCTTTGTGCCTCGCCAATTGGATCCTCCAACCATTGGATGCCTTAATTGGGTTCAATTCCTCAAAAGGTGAAAAAGGTAAAGGTCGACGGGCCAAAGTAACGTCAAACTCCAAAAGTGTCACCAGAACCCACCACTCCAGCTCGGTGCCAGTAACACCACTTAGTCCCGGATCTTATCTTTTCTTCCCTGCCACGTTACAAACTTTCGTACATAGCGTACCGAATGCCACTCCGTTCCCATGTTCCACGTTACGTTACCCAAACAAAATCTTCAAAGATAACGGTCAAATTATAATGAAAAGTGGAGTGCGGAGAGATCAGCCCTTGTCCCCTCTCCTCTACCACCAACGTACACTTTACCTTTCCATTCCTTTCCTCCTCCCCTAAATTATACTTTTTCCCTCCCAAGTGGCGTTCACGTGCCATCCTCCTTTACCCCGCCAAATAGGGAACTTAAATACTTAATGTCCCAGAGAGAACCATCGCTCTCCCCTTCCTTCAGGCGCGCACGCGAGAAGGCGACATCGCGGCAACGCAGCGCGCGCCGGGAAACGCGTGGACTTTGCGGAAAAGCAATGGAAAGCCGGGTATTTTCGCCAGACGAAGTAATGGGGACCGGCCACCCGACATGGCGTCGTGAATGCTGCCTAGTGGAAGGCGTGGGTTGCGTGACCCTCTGGGACAAAGACAACCGAGGCGGTGGCGTCTCTTATTACGATTTTAAATGACGATCTTACCCTTGTGTGAAATGGACGGAATGAAATTCTAGCGGAACATCTCATATTATAAGGGTAAAATCGTCCTCCCAGCCATCCTCCGTGATCGCGCCGGTCCGGCGTCCAGATTTATTTAATATTTGTGAAGGAAGGGCCATTTTTTTAGGATTAAAATAGTCTAACGTGCACCGACCGTCTCCGCAGCAGAATCAAGCAATCCTGGCCGTCCGTTGCAGGCAAGAAAGAAGACAAGAAAAATGATGTGCAGCCCCACGAGAACAGCGCATTTCAGCAGATCAGGGAACGGTCACTATCATGCGCATGCGGAGCATGATAGCAATTTGGCGGTGGGCCCGCCGGGAGGTCGGAGGTGGGGAGGTCGCCTCTCAGCCCACCTCGGCCGATACACGATAGGGTCTGCTAATTTGTGCGGCTATCGTGCGCTTTTTTAATAATATTTAATTCATTTTTTAATTTGGCAGGTGGATTATAAATTGCGTAAAAAAAGGGGAAAATAGCGAGAATGCAGAGGAGAGGGAGAAAAAGGAGCAAAGGGGAAGTGGGGTGCGATCACCTTCCGGTACGTGGTGCCATCTTCCTCCACGCTCCAGCCGGCCTCGTTACAGAGGGCCTTAAGAACCTCGTTGTTGTCACAGTGCTTCGGGAGCTTGTAGTTGCCGTACATGCGGAGTCCCGCATAGATCTTCGCGGCGATCGCCCTCCGCCGCCGCTCCCTCCTCTTGTTGTTCTCCCTCTCCTTCCACGTCGGTAGCCTTGCCCCGGACGGCATCTTTCTTACGCTAGATCAAACGAAAAACTTCTCCGGCGATTGAGAAATCGCTACTACACCGAAAACCGCATCAACGGACCGGTACACCACCCGCCTGTAGCAGCGAAACTGAATCTGACTCAATGGAGGAAAAATTCCTCCGAAGAGAAGACCGATCCGGCTTAGATAACCGGTTTTACGGCGATTGCCTACAGGAAACCACCGCACAACCGGAGGGTCTTAAGAAACGGAGAATCGAGAAGGGAAAAAAAGGAGGAGAACGGATGGAAGAGATTTGGAAACGAAAAAAAGGGTTTGATTTCCGGCGTCGAGCAGGTCGCCGGAGCTTGCCGACCATACGGCCGGTTTTGTTGAAGACCAGGGTAAGTCCCAGACGGACCGCGACTGAAATAAACTGAGGTTTTATTGAGGGGATGGGGCATTAAATACACTATTCATCTTTAAATGCCCATAAGGTTTTGCTAAACTACTAAAATGCCAAAGTACGTAGGATTCGCGTGATGAAGGGTAAGGTAGGAAATGATGGTAACAAAGCTTTGAGCCGTTCGTCACGAGCCGATGCCATCATTAGATGGCTCTTTTTAGGCACCAAGACTGTACTGATAATTTCTATAATTTCACGCCTTCACCCAGCATTGGCCAGAAGAAACGGATACTGTCTCCAAACTCTAAGAGGAGACTCGTCGAATCAGCTGCAGAATAACGGAAAGTAGTGCTCAGAGGAGGAAACTGGAAAGTGAGGTCTCAACAAGCAATGGGCCACGGAAATCTTAGTCTCGGCTCAGTCGGCCCGAATAATTAACAGCTAGATCAGACTCACCTCATCATCAGACGGTGACGACGATGCTAACTTTAGCCGATTCCAGTGAAGCCGCGCCCTATGAAGGTGGAGAGATAATAGAACGGATCTCAACATAGAGGCGTGAAAGACGTCCCTCCACGTGGTGCGCTGCGGCGTGAAACGGCTCCAGGCTCAATGTCCCGCAGACAATGGGCCGCTGTCAGAAGCCGCACGTGTACGGCGAACCGCGAAAAATCTCCGCCACGCGCGACCGCGCAGTTTTATCTCGCAGATGGTACGGTAGATCTGATGTCCCGCTTAGAAACCTTCGTGCGGGCGCTCGTATTGCACACAGTGGTGGGAACTGCGAACGGAACGGTCCCCTGAGCTCCACGTGACGGCGGGTCGCGTTCAAGACCAGTGGGCGCACGTGCGGGCGCCGGTCAGTGGTGAACTGGACGGAAGGAGAGGCCGCCCGATCTGCCCGCCACCCCCGGGGCACAACGTATAGAAAAATAATAATAATAAAATAATAGTAATCATTAGCAAGCTGGAGATTTTGTAATTACGGGATTGCCACCCTGGGAGCGTCGGGAGAGCTGGGGGAACGTGAGCCGTCGGATCGGAGACGGGCGTTCGGTTGAGACTCCACCACCAAAACGTGACCTCGCGCGCGGCCGTCACATGGTTTCGCTTCGGTCGCCGTCCACTTTCGCGTGCGCTCGTCACGTGGACCACAGGTGCCGGTTTTCGGACGCGTTTTACCGACGGTGATGGATTAGCATGAACGCTATTATAATAAAGAGGAAGGAAAGTAGAGCGGATGGACCTCACGGAGGATGGATTATTATCGTAGAATGAGTAGTATGAACTTTTTATTATTACGTTTTTTTTTTAAATCTTTGAAGAGCTAATCAGCGAAAGGATGCTTTTGAGCTGCTATAATTTATCAGATTTTTTTTTATATAGAATTATATAAAAAGTTATATCTCTATCAATAAAATTCGTACTTTTGGTCACTAAGAATCCCCTGCTGCTTCAGCAACGAGCTAGCATACAGTTTTTATCTCTTGAGGACTCTCCTTTGGGGTTTGTCAAAATCAACTTCGATGGAAGTGTTCAGAAAAGATTAGAAGATTCAACTTTTATTATCCGAGAATCAATGAAGCTTTGCTGTCGATGGATGGTTTTGTCATCCTAGACTCCTCTGTCCTATGGCTGAGCTTTATACAGCTTGGGCTGGTACATTACTCGAATTCTTCATGCTCATAGCTTTCTCATTAGAGGAATTTTCGTACTGTCATCCGATGGCTTCGAAAGAAAACTGTAATCAAATCCCCATCAATCCGCTGCTTCACGACATTTGATCTATCCTTCAGGATGTACTCAGAACCCAGATCTATCATATCTATCATGAAGTCAATTCTGCGGCTAATTAGGTGGCGACCTCTGTGGCTCATCATGCTGAATTTTAGATTTGGAACTAGGGTGACCCTGTACCCTTGTACTTAAACAAATATTGTATTCTGATCTATTTGGATTGACTAGTACTAATAGTGTGATTACCCATCCGTACAAAAAAAAGAGAGAGAAAGGAAAGTAATTTTTCAAAGATGGTAATATTAGTGACGGGCAGAAGCCGTCCTAGATTTTACCAATGTTTTAAAAATTGAACCGAACAATAAATGGACTTAACATTTGGATCGTGGGTCAATTAGTTCGATCGGATAAACCATTTTGATCGGATCGAATAATATTATAATTAATTTTTAATTTAATAATATAAAATAATATAATTTAAATATAATTTAAATAAAAAATTAAAAAATCTAAAAATCAGGTTGTACCGATTCGAAACCTAGCCAGTTTAATGGATTTTTTTAATTTTCATCGGGTTATTTAAAAGTCAACTTTAATAATAAAATCGGACTAGACTGATGATTAAGTTTTGGCTGAACCGATTGGACCGACTGATCCGATCCAATTTTCAAAACACTGGGTTTTACCTCAACACCTACTAGTCCACGACATTAACATTACGAGGAATAAAGCGTGAGCCTTCTGTTCTGGTTTTATCCTTTGTTTAGTTCAGTGGTTACATGAGGAGACACGGTTGTTAACTTTTGCTTTCAATATGTCTCCACTCATCCTTGTCTAGTCCATTGCTGTGATTGTGAGACGTATATTTTGTTAAACAATTGCTCATCTTTTCAAAAATGGCAAGCAAAAAATTAGAAGTGGCACGTAGGTTTGGTAGCTATCATGAAATGGATGTAGGCGCAGCAAATTTGGCAACCCATACCAGAAGCGGCAAGTGGAAGCCTACAAATCTGGATGGATTCGGACGCGCAGCAAATTTGGCAACCCATGCCAAGAGCTACAAGTGGAAGCCTGCCACAGGCGCGTATAGATTTGGCTGCCCAAGCTAAGGATGGCATGCATAGTTTGACAGTCCGAGCCAAGGAAGGCAAGTGGACGAGTGTGACACATAGAGATAAAAACACTAATATTTTTGTAGCTACAAGGCCTTTCTCTCAATAAGGAAGAACCAGAAACCTCTCGTGGACGTAGGCAAATTGTTGAACCACATAAATCTTTATGTCTTGTGTTTGGTTGCTCTTTTCTCCTTTATTTTTCTGTATTTAGATTAATTCTTATTCACATTCCACGAGTTCCATGGTAGTTTATTCCACAATAATTGGTATCAGAGCTTAGGCTAAGATGAGTGGATTGGGAGCGCACGCCAAGTTTGACAAGTTCGATAGCAATAAAAATTTTTCTCTATGACAAATGAGGGTGAACAATCTGTTGATTCAGATAAAGGTTCACAAGGCTTTAAGAGGACAGAAGCCCGCTAACATGGAAAAAGATGATTGGAAGGACATGGAGTCAATCGCCTTCAGTACAATTCAGATGTATTTAGCGGATTCAGTAGTATATGATGTAATCAATGAGAAAACAACAAAGGGTTTATAGACAAAACTGAAGAGCCTGTTCATATCCAAGAATATCATTAATAAGCTATTCCTGAAGAGCGATCTATTCAGTTTTCGAATGGAAGAAGATGGAGACCTAGGAGATCACATAGCCCAGTTCAACTAAAAGGTTAGTGATTTATTATGCATAGATGTAAAACTTAATGAGGATAACGCTGCAATGCTTATATGTTCTTTGCCGCCATCGTTAACCAATTTAACATGATATTGTTATATGAAAAAGAGACGCTAAACAATGATGAGGTAGTGCAGGCTCTTAGGTCCCATATGTCAATGCAAAAGTTGAAGATAGGAAACTCATAGGCTGAGGGTTTGTCGGCCAGTTCAGAACATGGCAAGGGCAGAGAAAGGAACAGGGAGCAGAAGAGAGGAAAGTCTAGGGGCAGATCCAAGTCAAGGGTGTCAAAGCAAAAGTGTTTCAAATGTCACCATAATGGTCACTGAAAGAAAGATTACCCTCTATTGAAGAATCAGGGAGCTTATAGGAAAGATGCAGCTTCAAGTTCAGCTAGTGTTGCTACAGATGCTTCAAAGGAGGAGGAGGATATTTTGGTAGCCTCGTTGAAAGGTAATGACTCACTATTAGACACATGGATATTGGATTATGTATGCTCATCACATTATATGTCACATAGAAATTGGTTTCATAGTTATAAGGCCTGTGATGCTGTTAGTATGACATTGGGTGATAATTATTCTTGCAAAGCTGTGTGGATTGGTAGTGTTAGAATTAAGATGTTTGATGGTATAATCAGGACATTGGATGATGTAAAACATGTCCCTAAATTGAAAATAACTTGATTTCTCTAGGACAGTTAGAGAAGCAACTGTGTGGTTTTTCAGCAGCCCCAGGAAGTGGAATTCTTAAGGTTTCTGTAAATGCTATGACTGTGATGAAGGAAAAGCGGATAGAAAATAATTTGTATAGGCTATTGGGTAGTATAGTTGTTGGTAATGGGTCTGCATGTTCATCAATAGAGAATAGCTCGGATACCTCCAAACTCTGGCATATGCGGTTAGGGCATATCAGTGAGCAGGGTTTGCAAGAACTACAGAAGAGAAAATGTTGGATGGGATTACACGGTGTCATGTTTGGTTCTGTGAATTCTGTGTTTATGATAAACAGAACAGGGTTCAGTTCAGGTCCTCTTCACAGATAAGCAAGCAGGTATTACAGTATGTTACTCAGATGTCTGGGGTTCAGCATAGATTGCAACAAAAGGTGGAGCCAAGTTTTTTGTAACATTTATTAATGATTTCTCTCGAAAGCTTTGGGTGTACTTTATTAGGGAGAAGAGTGATGTATTCTCTAGGTTCAAGAAGTGGAAAGCCAATGTTGAGAAATAGACAGGAAAGAGCATGAAGTGCTTAAGGTCTGATAATTGGGGTGAGTACACTTCTAATGAATTCACAAGTTTCTGCAACAAAGAGAAAATTGAGAGGCATTTCACAGTTCCTAAGACACCTCAACAAAATGGGATTGCAGAAAGGATGAACAGGACACTATTAAAGAGAGCCAGAGCTATGAGATTACAGGCAGGTTTGCCCAAGTAGTTTTGGACAGAAGCAGTGAATACGGCTTGTTTTATTATTAACTGGTCACCTTAAGTGAAGTTAGAAGGGAAGTCTGTAGAACAGGTCTGGACAAGTAATGATGTTGACTATTCTGTACTCAAGGTTTTTAGGTGTCCAACTTATGCCTTATCCCCAGTGACGATAGAACAAAATTGGATTCAAAGTCTAGAAAATGCATCTTTATCGGGTATGGAAAGGAGTAAAGGGATATAGACTTTGGGATTCTAAGGCACATAAGGTGATAGTTAGCAGGAATGTAGTCTTTGATGAACAGGCTATGGTAAACAAGCAGGAATCATCTCAAGTAGAAACTATGGGTTCAAGTTCTAAGGTAAATGTGGAACTTAGACCAGACAGTCCTTCGAGTTCAGTTAATTAAGCAGTTGAAACAGAAGGCAGTGATGATGATTCAGAGAGTATAGAAAGGCAGCAGTATCAATAAGATACAGTACCATCATAGATAGACCTAGACGCATAATTAGACTCCGAGCCAGGTATCGTACATATGATGAGTCAGCTTCTTTTACTTTACTAACTAGTGATGGAAAACCTAGTTCTTTTAGGAAAGAGTATCACTTTCAAAAAAGAAAAAGTGGTTAGAGGTTATGGCTGAAAAGATAGAGTCACTGCATAATAATCGAACATGGGAGTTGGCAAAACTCCCTAAGGGTAAAAGGACAGTTGGGTGCTAGTGGGTCTACAGAAAGAAGGAGCATCAGAGAAAGAAGGTATGAGATATAAAGCACGGTTGGTTGCTAAGGGGTACTTACAGAAGCAGGGAATTAACTATAATAAAGTATTCTCATCTGTGGTTAGGCATACCACTATTAGGGTATTATTGGCCTTAATAGCTCAGCTAGATTTGGAATTGGAGCAGTTAGATGTCAAGACAACTTTCCTTCATGGTGAATTGGATGAGCAAATTTTCATGGAACAATCAGAAGGATTTAAGGAGCTGGAAAAGGAAAACCTAGTGTGCAAGCTCAAGAAGTCTCTTTATGGGTTGAAGCAATCCCCAAGGCAGTGGTATAAGCGGTTTGACTCCTACATGTTGAGTATTGGCGTTACTCGTTGTGAGTATGACTATTGTTTATACTTTAAGTCTTTGAAGGATGGTTCTTTCATTTATTTATTGATTATGTTGATGATATGTTAATTGCTGCAAGAAATTTAAAAGATGTGTGTGACCTAAAATCCTTGTTGAGTATAGAATTTGATATAAAAGACATAGGTACTGCTAAGAAAATCCTAGGTATGAAAATTGACAGAGATAGAAAGAACAGAAAGTTATGACTCTTACAGAATAAATACATTGAGAAAGTATTGGAGAAGTTTAGTATGGACAAGGCAAAGCCAGTTACTACTCCACTGACTAATCACTTCAAATTGTCCAGCTACCAGTGTCTTGGAACAGAGGATGAAGTGCAATACATATCAAAGGTTCCTTATGCTAGTGCGGTGGGAAGTTTGATGTATGCAATGGTTTGCATAAGACCAAACTTGGCCCAAGTAGTTAGTATGGTTAGCAGGTTTATGGCTAACCCAGGCAAGGAGCATTGGCAGAATGTAAAGTGGATTCTCTGATACTTGAGAGGTACATCTGATTATGGTATTTGTTTTGGTACAGTGGATGATTCAATTTTTGTTATTGGGTATATGGACTCAGATTATGCTGGAGATGTGGATGATAGGAAGTATACAATAGGCTATTTGTTCGCACTTGTAAGTGGTCCAATTAGTTGGAGGTCAGCCTTGCAGAGTGTGATTGCTTTATCCACCATAGAGGCAGAATACATGGCTATAGCCAAGGAACCGTTATAGTTAAAAGGGCTTGTCATAGATATTGGTTTTGAGCAGCAAGCTCTGGGTATATACTGCGACAGTTAAAGTGCCATTGAATTGTCCAAGAATTAAGTGTATCATGCTAGAACAAAGCACATTGATGTGAGGTACCATAAGATTAGAGAGTTGCTTACTTCAGATGAGATCCTATTATTGAAGGTACACACAAGGAATAATGCAGTAAATATGTTGACAAAGATGCTTCCTTTGGAGAAGTTTAAACATTGTTTGGACTTGTTCTAAGTCACAAACTGATATTGTGAAGATGTTGAGGACTTTAGGTGGAGGTAATGGGTCCTCAAGGTTGAATGGGTATTCTAAGGGAGTGATTATTCGCCAAGGTGGAGATTATTAAATAATGGCTCATAATTCTTTCAAAAACAATAAGCAAAAATTGAAAGTAGCACGCAAGTTTGGCAGCTCTCATGAACGAACATATTTAGGCAGATCTGGGTGCGCAGTAAATTTGGCAACCCATGCCAAGAGCGGCAAGTAGAAGCCTGCGGATCTGGACAGATTCAGGCATGCAACAAATTTGGTAACCCATGCCAGGAGCTGCAAGTAGGAGCCTGCCAAATGCATGGGCACGCATAGATTTGGCAGCTTGAGCCAAGGATGGCACCCATAGATTTGATAGCCCTAGCTAAGGATGGTAAACGGATGAGTGTAACGCACAGAGATAAAAACCTTAATAGATTTTTATAGCTGCAGGGCCTTTTTCTCAATAAAGAAGAAGAATCATAAACCTTTCATCGACGTAGGCAAATTACCAAACCACATAAATCTGTCTTATGTTTGGTTACTTTTTTCTCCTTTATTTTTTTGCATTTAGATTAATTCTTATTCACGTTCTACAGTAATTTATTCCACAACATATTTTATTATTTTAAGAGCACATAATTCTTAGGATCATGGCATTTCGCATAAACAGTGATGTAGATTTTCATGTTTGTAAATTTTTTTTGTTTAGAAAGTTAGTTGTTTTTATTTGTTCTTATCAAATAGTTTGTCATTCCATCTATATACATATGTGTATTTGATAGTCAAATTATACCCTCTAAAAACATGTATCAATTAATTAAAAAAATATATATATTGAAATATATTGGTCCGATGCAAATTAATGAATTTGTGCATTGATTAGTTTAAATATAAGCATCACATATATGAAATATTAACTTTTTATTGTTTGCATCATGGATTATCTACATGTTTATTGATGTATATCATATAATTTAAATATCTATTTCGAGCAAACAAAATTATGCATATCAAGTGTAATTACTCTTTTTATATCCATTCATTCATTTATCTATCCATCTACACACACTATACATAAGCTTTCCAAATCTTCATTTCATCTGGAACAAGATTCGAGGTTAGAAAAAGATTGATCTTGCAAAAAAAATATAAAAAATTTATTTTTATAAATCCAAAAATAGGAGTGATCGTATATAATTACTATCCCTTGGTTTCAACATTATAACATTGTGCTCATATGGTTTAAAATGTTACAATTTACTATCATATATTTTAAATTCTATCAAATCACGCTAATTTGGTTTAAAATTTATACTTAATTACTATGTATGTTAAACACTATTAAGTTACACTCATGTAATTTAAAATGTTACGTTTAACTACTCATATATTTTAAATCTACTCAAGCATTTTCTAATGTTTCCAAATTTTCATATGGATGAAATTGATGGTGTTTAAAATGCATAGCAATTAAGTATAAATATCAAACCATATTAAAATAATTTTATACAACTTAAAATGCAAGTTAATTAAGCATGGCATTTTGAGCTATATGATGCAATTTGATAATGCTTAAATCATAAGATAGTTATCTATATTTTATTTTTACAAAAATTATTAGTGATGCAGGATAAAATTGTCATTGTGCCAACATCCGTGTATATGGCATAAAGGCTAGAGCCACTTTCGGTTCCTTATTCATTAACTATTATATTTGGAAAAAGATAAACTGTCATATGATATGGTTGATAATAACGCGTATGAGTTAACGGTGGAAGTTGAGATGGCCCCAGCCTCCAAGACGGTCTCATCTCTGAAAGCGGCCCCAACCACCAAGGCGGCCTCATCTTCGGACTCGGCCCTAAACTCCAAAGTCAGTTCTAGTCGGCCTCAGCACCGACTCAGCCCCATAGTTAGCCCTAGCACTGATTATGAAGTTGGTCTCCTCACTGACTCTAGAGTTAATACCGATGCCATCATCGTTCTCGATGCCAACACCAGGGATGATCTCTGAACCTCGGTAGGGCCGAGCTATCTTAGTACCTTGGAAGGGCCGAACTATATTCGAACCTCAAAAGGGTGAGCTATCTCAGTGCCTTGGAAGGGCCGAGCTATATCCGAACCTCGAAAGGGCTGAACTATCTCAGTGCCTTGGAAGGGCCGAGCTATATCCGAAACTCGGCAGGACCGAGCTATCTTAGTATCTTGCCATGATCGATCCTCATCCCTTCAACGTAAGCGCTATTGCTACTTCAAACCATGCCGGATATCTCGAAGGATGAACCACCATGATCGCAAGAATCATGGAATAAGCCTCCCGAAATGAAAATATAAGCCAAATATAGTACTCCATCCATGATCAACGAGATTCCAAATTCTTGATAAAGCGTCCGTTAGCTTCATCAACTGCCGATCCCCATAACTGTTGGGATTTTGGCCTTATCGGATGCCAACTCCCTAAAACATGCCCAAAAAATCAGATAATGACTCACCTCCTTGGCAGTGTACAAATACCAAGTTCTAGAACCCCCTAGGTACGCTCTCGAAGGCAATCTAAGCCCAAAAAATAACTCTAGCAAAGGTCATTGCTTCTAAAAAATCTTCTCAAGGAAGAAGATCTTTCTGCTAGAGCCTTCTCCTCTCATCTATTTGCTCAGAATCTCTACTGACTTGGGCGTTGAAGGGTCTTCTGCAGGAACCACCCCCTGTGATTCCTGTGTAAGGACTGCCTTGCAGGTCCACCTGAATGGGAGAGCGCTACACGTATCTCGACATGCACTGCCTCTAAGCTAAAGAATGGATTTTTGCAGCAACAGATTGACACTAGAGGAAGGGCCCCAAGTCCCTCTGAAAACTTGAAACCAAGGAGACAAGGTTGCATACAAGAAGGATGATTCCTCAATGGCCAATTGTAAGAGAGCAGTCACAGATGCTCCTGATCAAGCCATCTCTCAAAGGCCTGGTCCCACCAATAACACGGTGCCTTCGTAGCCATAGTTAACCGAGATTTCTCCACTGCTAGCAGCCCCGGTCACATAGGATCAGTTTGCCATGCTGGTCCAACTAGTTTAAGCCCTGATACAACTGGTGTAGGGGCTTCTTGGGGGTCTTCTTTCCGTTGCATCCTCTCAGTAGCTTTCTGGTGGGACAGTCACCCCAGTCCTACCGATGGTCCCTTCGCCCAACCTACTGGAAGCTACCAGCCTCCTGCGATAGCCCAGCCATAGAGAAGTTGAACTGACACTGTGGAGGGGAGGAGATAGGAGCTTGCCCATATCCCGTTAGGCTCGCTTCTTACCTCCAGTATTCTTTAATCACGACTCAACACAGCGGCCGCGATCACCCTGTCCTGTCTCTCCTACTGCTCAGGATGATGGGCTGCAATGACAACTACGCGCGTCGAACCTACTAGCGACTGGCGCTATTAAAATGATTAACCATGCCCCCCATGTACGGCCAAGCGAAGAGGAGTACCAGCCTGAAAGGGTCCGGTGCGAGAGGCTCACCTCTTCAGATGAGGACATCAAAGAGATACCGTCCTCGAGGATATGGAACTCCGATCATTTCTAAGCAATGAAGACCTTCAAGGGATACAATATCCCCAGGATATAAAATTCGGATAATCTCCAAGCAATGAAAACCTTCAAGGGATACAGTACCCCGAAGACATGGAGCTAGATTAAAACTAGAGTTATTACTAGTGAAGCAGGTCTCACCCAATCGTTGACCTACGGGTCCATTTCTTCGAACCTTGGCAGGACCAAGTAAAAAAAAATATCGTATCTTGGCAGGGCCGAACAACATTCTCCATATCTTGGCAGGGCCAAGTAAAACATGTCTTCGAACCTCGGCACGGCCACGCAACTTTTCTCCATACCTCAGCATGGCCGAGCAACATTCTCTGAACCTCAGCAGGGCTGAGCAACATTCTCTGAACCTTGGCAGGGCCAAGTAAAAAATTTCTTTGAACCTTAACAGGGCCAAGTAAAATATTTCTCCATACCTCGTCATGGCCGAGCAACTTTTTTTGAACCTCGACACAGTCGAGCAACAATTCTCCGAACCTCGATAGGGCCGAGCAACTTTCTTCGAACCTCAGCACTGTCGAGCAACTTTTCTCCATACCTCGGCATGGTCGAGCAACATTCTCCAAACCTCGGCAGGCCGAGCAACATTCTTCGAACCTTGGTAGGGCCAAGTAAAAATTTCTTCGAACCTTGGAAGGACCAAGTAAAATATTTCTCTGAACCTCGGCACGGTCGGGCAACATTTCTCTGAACCTCAGCACGGCCGAACAACTTTTCTCCATACCTCAACAGGGCCGAGCAACCTTTCCGTACCTTGGTATGGCCAAGTAAAATTTCTCCAAGCAACAATCTCCGCACCCCTGGCGGAGCAAGGTAAGATTCTTTTTGAACCTTGGCATGATTGAGCAATTCTCGGTACGGCCAAAAAGTTTCTCCAATTGAATTAAGCCATCTGGAACTCTACTCCCTATGCTTGAACCTACGCTTTGAACTAGGAAATGGGAGGCATGTGATGCGGGGTAAAATTATCATTGCATCAACATCCGTGTATATGGCAAAAGGTTAGAGCCACTTTCGGTTCCTGACTCGTTAACTATCATATTTGAAAAAAGATAAACTACCATATGATATGCTGATGAAGCCGCCTGTGAGTTAACGGTGGAAGTTGAAGTGGTCCCAGCCTCAAGGCGGTCTCATCTTCGGAAGCGGCCCCAATCGCCAAGGCAGCCTTGTCTTTGGACTGGCCCTAGACTCCAAAGTCGTTTCTAGTTGGCCTCAGTACCAACTCGGCCCCATAGTTAGCCCTAGCACCGATTTTAAAGTCGGTCTCCTCATCGACTCCAGAGTTAGTACCGATGCCATCATAGGTCTTGACGCCAACACCAGAGATGGTCTCCGAACCTCGACAGGGCTGAGCTATCTTAGTGCCTTAGAGGGGCCGAGCTATATCCGAACCTCGGAAGGGCTGAGCTATCTCAGGAAAGGGCTGAGCTATCTCAGTACCTTGAAGGGCTGAGCTATATCCGAACCTCAGCAGGGCCGAGCTATCTTAGTACCTCGCAGGATCGATCCTCATTCTTCAACGTAAGCGCCATTGCTGCTTCAAACCACGCCGAATATCTCGAGGATGAACCACTCTGATCGCAAGAATCGCGGAATGAGCCTCCCAAAATGAAACGAAAGCCAAATACAGCACTCGTCCATGATCAACGGGATTTTAAGTTTCCGATAAAGCGTCCGTCAGCTTCATCAACTGCGATCCCCGTAACTATTGAGATTCCGGCCTTATCGGATGCTAACTTTCTAAAATATGCCTGAAAAATCAGGTAACGGCTCATCTTCTTGGCAGTATACAAATACCAAGTCCCAGAACCCTTCAGGTACGCTCTTGAAGGTAATCTAAGCTCAAAAAATAACTCTAGCAAAGGTCATTGCTCCTAAAAATCATCTCGAGAAGAAAGATCATTCTGCTAGAGCCTTCTCCTCTCATCTGTTTGCTCAGAATCTTCATTGACTTAGGCGTCGGAGGGTCTTCCACATGGACCACCCCCTGTGATTCTTGTGAGGACTACCTTGTAGGTCCATCGGATGGAAGAGCGCTATTCGGATCCCGACTTGCACCGTCCTCAAACCAAGAACAAATTTTTGCAACAACAATTGCAATGTGATATCCATTATAAATTTTTATCAATTTAAATAAAAGAAAAAAAAGAGGCCATCCACACATGACTACATATAAGCAGGATGAAAATATGACACGCTCTGACTTCGTTGTTGCAAGATCATTAGATATAGACAATCCTAGCAATTAAGTTGGTAAAATCGGTTGTTTTGATACAAGAGTCTTAGATTTGGTTTCATCCAGTCTAGAAGATCCAGTCTAGCATCTTCTAAATGGGATCCCATCTTTCCCACTTTCCAAAGGCAAAGGTCATGAATAGAGGAAAGAAAAAGATGGATAACATTGAAATAGCTGATGAATGCTGCGCTTGACGGGGTCCAATCTCATATGATCCTGTTCTCTCTTCCTTTCCTTTGACTCGTTCCCTTCGCCAGCCCTTCCCTTTCAACGGTCCAAAAGACTCATCTCGCGTAAAAAAATATTTACATCAACTGGAAATTTATTTGTTCTACATTTCCTGACTTCCCGATGGAACTAATCTGCACCCAAGCTCAGCTAGTGCCCGTTTTGTTGAGCGATCTCTCCCATTAAACAAGTTCGACCTAACCCTGAGGTCCATAAGTCGTGCCCTAGGCCTACGATTACATCCTGGATCTATATCACATTATAAACAACCTCTATTTAACCATATTTTTCAAAGTACTCAATCACTGAACTTTAAAACCTTGCGCATACTTTATTTGCAAATAGATCATTTAATCATTTGTATTCTAATGCCTAGGGGTCATACATAAGATATCATACTGATGTGGCTGATCCAAGATCGTCAAAGTAAATGGTAAGCAAACGGTAAACGACAAAGCCCAACCTCGGCCTCGTGGGATGGCCTCGGCCCCGAGGTCCCCCTCGGCCTCGAGCTTCAGCGTCAGCCTTGGCCTCGAGCTTCAGCCTCGACCTCGGCCTCGAGCGTCAGCCTCGGCCTCGAGTCTCCGTCTCTGGCCACCGGGGCTGGCAACCCGCTGCCTCGAGCCACCTGACACGCCCACGTGGCCCACCAACCACTGCAGCAGCCACATGACCCCCACTCGCCTGCAACAGCGCATGGCCATACCCCGTAACGGCGCACGCCAGACGCAACCATATCGCCTGCCACCCGCAGCGCTGCACTCGGCAGGTGGCAGGCGAGGAGGACACCTCTGACAGGCGGTTGCGATCCGTCGCTGTCAGCCTTGCTTTTCGTCCATTAGTGGACAAAGGCACCTCGAAGTCAGCAACCTTCTGGAAACGGAAAAGAGAGATCGTTGGACAGGTATAAAAGCCCACACATACAACGAGGGAAGGATCCTGAACTCTAATTCTCTAGCTTATTTCTGCTAGCTAACTCTTGTCTGTTCCTGAGTGACTGACTTGAACGTCGGAGGGTCCCCACCGGAGCATCCGGTCTCCGAGGACTTTTCTTGCAGGAGCCGGTGAGGAGAGATCTCCATTTTCCGGCGTTCAAGGAAGGTGACCTGGCATCAACAGATTGGCGCGCAGGTAGGGGGCAATTAAGAGAGAAGAGCTTCAAACCAGTCGGCGACGACTTCTCTTTCCCTAAGCTCCCAAACAATGGTGGTGACTCATGCGCAAGAAGTCTCCACCAGTCACGCCGGGGGGCAGCGTCAGGGTGCTGACCGCTAGCGGTTGGCCCATCCGCTCCCCTGGCCGACGTCCCTGCACCACCACCACAGCAGCTTCAAGAAGACCGCCTCGCTGCCCTAACCATGCAAGTCCAGTCCTTGGTGGCAGTGGTTCAAGTCCTGCAGCAGCAACCGGCGGCCATGTAGCAGCCAGGACCACTCCCGTCAGTTTCGGGAGTGGTCCAACCAGCCAGCACTCTTCTCGGGGGAGGTCTTCCATCCGAGAGGCTCGCCACCGTCGCACTTCACCGAGGCCTCACCGCCAGGAAGCCTCCAAGAGGCCCGGTCGCCCTTCCGACCAATGCTTCTCCCAAGCGGCGCACGGGAGGGAGGCGGAGCGTCCCCGTCAGCATCGCCGCCATTCTTCCTCCTCCTCAGAATCCTCGAGGGAGGGGTCTTTCGATGACGAATAGCCCACCGGGCTGAGCGCTGGCTTGACGAATACAATCAGCGGCTGGAGGAGCTCAACCACCGGATCACCAACCCACAGAGGCGGACTATGACAGCCAGCCACCGCTGTCTCGCCGCATCATGGAGGAACCGATATTAACCCGGTTCCGCCTTCCTCACTGGACCCGTACGACGGGACCACCGATCCCCTGGACCATTTGGAGAGTTACAATGTCCTCATGCAGGTCCAGAGGGCAACCGACTCACTCCTCTGCATCGCCTTCCCCGCCACCTTGAAGAAGGCTGCTCGAGCCTAGTACTCCCGCCTGCGGCGGAGTATCAACTCCTTCCGCTAGCTGGAGAGGACCTTCCTGGCCCATTTTGATGCCTGCCGAAGATTCTAAGGTGGTGGACAGTCTTTTCTTCGTCCAGCAGAAGGGTGATGAGTCTCTGCGGGACTACGTCGCTCGATTCAAAGAGGCAGCCCTAGAGGTCTACAATCTTAAGGACTTTGTGGCCACTTTGGCCTTGAAGCGGGGGCTCCATTCCTCCCGCTTTGCATATTCTCTTGATAAGAAGCCGCCCGGCTCCTACGCCGAACTCTTGAGCCAGGCCCACAAGTACATCCGTGCCGACGAGGTTGACTCCTCCCGGCGTGAGGCTAACGGATGCACCACTAAAAAGTCGGCTCATCCAGAACCCGCTGAAGTTCGTCCTAGGAGGCCGAGCCTCCTCGCCGACCAGACAACCATTCTCGGGCTCTCGCACTGAGGGACAACCCGTTCACCCCCCTGCTTGCTCCCATCTCCCATATCTTGCTGGAGATCGAGGGCAAGTCGTACCTGCCATGCCCTCCTCCACTGAACCCGAAGACCCCCCGCAACAAGAACTGTACTGACACTACCATCGAGACCATGGCCATGACACCAACAACTGTTGCCAGCTGAAGAAGGCGATAGAGGACCTTATCCAATGGAGCCATCTGGGGAAGTTTATTCAAGGAACAACCCCAGTGCTCCTGGCCCGTCAGTGCCTCCGCCGCCAATGATCGACAACACTCCGACCGAGAAGACGGTGGCTATGATTTCCTGGGGGGCAGATGGCCGCCCAAGAGGCCGAGGGGAGAGGGAGAGTTAGATTCTGTAATCCCTTTTTCTAAAAGGGACCTAGAAGGGGTGGTCAATAAAAATGATGATAGCATCGTCGTGTCCATGATGATCGCTAAACATCCTGTAAAAAGAATTCTGGTTGACAGTGGAAGCTCAGTAGACGTGTTAACTTATGATGCCTTTGTTCGTATGAACCTGTCTCCCGACCTGCTCCGAGCCGTCACCACACCCCTGATGGGTTTTACCATGGATTTGTGAAGGTCGAGGGAGAGATCACTCTTCCTGTCATGACCAGCACACCCCCACGTCAAAGCACAGTATTTATGAGCTTTCTCATGGTCCAGGTGCCCCTTGCTTACAACGCCATCCTCGGAAGGCCTGGACTTAACCTCTGGATGCTGTCATCTCCACCAAAAGGCTCCTCGTGAGGTTTCCCACCAGCGAAGGGGTCGGAAAGATGCGGGGGAGCAGAACCTACCACCGCTTTGCTACCACATGGCCCCCAGTCCTCAGGGGGCGGTATCTGCACCTGCACCAGAAGCACTGGATCCCCGAGACTCAGAAAGAAGAGGGGAGCCGGCCGAGCATATGCTGGCCTTCCCCCTAGGGGAGGACCCGATGAAGACAATTCAGATCGGGGCTCTACTTTTGGAGGAGGCCCGTGATCAACTCCTCGCTTTTCTACAGGCCAAACGGAAATTTTCGCATGGTCGGCGTCAGATATGCGGGCATCCTGGAGGAGGTGATTACTCACCAGCTCAATATCAAGCCGGAGTGTCGACCCGTTCGACAAGAAGAGGAGCTTCGCCCTAGATAGGTAGAAGGCCATAAATGAGGAGGTACATAAGTTGGTGACAGTCGGTCACATTCACGAGGTGCATTATCCCGACTGGCTGGCAAATATTGTGATGGTCCGCAAAACCAGTGGGAGTTGGAGGATGTGCGTGGACTTCACCGACCATCAATAAAGCATGCCCCAAGGACAGCTTTCCGCTACCTCGGATCGACCAATTGGTGGACGCCACATTCGGCCATGAAACTCTCAGCTTCATAGATGCCTTCTCGAGCTACAACCAGATCAAGATGGACCCAGCTGATGAGGAGGCGACCTCCTTTGTAACCGAGAAGGGGATATACTGCTACAAGGTGATGCCATTTGGGTTGAAGAATGCGGGGCCACCTACCAGAGGTTGATGAACAAGGTCTTTGAGGACCAGATCGGGCGTAATATGGAGGTATACGTGGACGACATGCTGACCAAGAGCGCCCGAGTTGCCGACCTGCAGAGACCTTCGGCAACCTCCGTCGATACCAGATGAGGCTGAACCCCCGCAAGTGTGCCTTCGGGGTTACAGCAGGCAAGTTTTTAGGCTTCATGGTGACTCAGCGGGGAATCGAAGCTAACCCCGACAAGATCCGAGCCATTCTGGACATGAGGCCCCCAGCTAACAAAAAGGAGGTGCAGCGCCTGACCGGGAGGGTAGCAGCTTTGAGCCGTTTTTGTCCAAGTCGGCAGAAAGGTGTCTACCTTTCTTCAAGGCGTTGCGCAAGGTCAACAGTTTTGAGTGGACGAAGGAATGCCAGGAGGCCTTCGAGGAGCTGAAGAAATTTTTATCCACTCCTTCACTGTTGTCCAAACCAAGAAGCGGGGAGGAGCTTTTTCTATATCTCGTGGCCTTCCCCGAGGCCGTCAGCTTCGTACTTGTTCGCATGGATGCCGATGGGACGCAGAAGCCAGTCTACTACACCAGCAAGGTACTCCATGATGCTGAGACCAGGTACTCTCATACCAAGAAGATTATATTTGCCTTGATTGTCTTCACCCAGCGCTTCCAACCTTACTTCCAAGCTCATCCGATCGTGGTGCTCACGACCAACCCCTCCGGACCATCTTGTCCCATCCTGACACCTCGGTCGGTTGGCCAAGTGGGCCATCAAGCTGGGGGAGTTCGACTTGTCCATTGGCCAAGATCTGCGATGAAGTCCCAGGTGTTAGCCGATTTTTTGGTTGAATGCACCTGGGCCGAGGAGCATCTGGAGGAGCCATGCCCGGAGGCGTGTGGAGTCTCCCACGCCGAGGCGGAGAGGAGGCCTGGATCCTCCACGTGGATGGAGCATCGAATTCTCAAGGGAGTGGAGCTGGACTCATTCTTGCAAGCCCTGAGGGGGAGGTGATGGAATATGCCCTCCGGTTTCTTTTTTGGCCACCAATAACCAAGCGGAGTATGAAGCCTTGCTGGCGGGATGAAGCTAGCCAAGGAGCTCGGTGCGAGGCGTCTGAGGGCCTTCACGGACTCTTAGCTTATCTTTGGACAGGTCGCTGGGGAGTACGAGGCTAGAGACCTGACTATGTCCCGGTACCTGAGCAAGATGCAATCCCAGGCCTCTTAGTTTCCCTACTTTCGCGTCAGCTACATTCCCCGGGTGGAGAATGCCAGGGCTGATGCGCTGTCTCGCTTGGCCACTTTGGCCGGGACCTTGGGAAGGACGTACGTGGAGCACCTGCAAGTCCCGAGCATTGAAGCAGCAGAGGAGGCTCTGCCGATCGCGCAGGAGTCCTCATGGATGGATGCTTACGTGCGATACCTGACCGATGGTGCCCTCCCTGAGACCCAGCTGAGGCAAGACTACTCAAGCGGCGGGCCCCGAAGTTCTTGCTAATGGATGGAAGCTTTACCGAAGGTCGTTCTCGTACCCAGTTCTCAAGTGCGTCGGCCCTACTGAAGCAGATTACATCCTGCGAGAAATCCATGAGGGCATCTGCGGGAGTCATCTGGGGGCAGAGCCCTGGCGTACAAGGCCCTGCGGCAAGGGTACTACTAGCTGACCATGAGGGAGGACGCGATCGAGCTCGTCAAGAGGTGTGACAGTTGCCAACGCCATGCCAACATCCAGCGGCAGCCGACGTCCCAGTTGACCCCCTTGCGGCACCACGCCACTTCGCCCAGTGGGGTATGGACATCTTGGGGCCATTCCCTCCAGCCTCCGGTCAGCGCAAGTTCCTATTGGTGGCCATCGACCACTTCACCAAATGGATCGAAGCCGAGGCACTCGCCAAGATCACTGAAAGCAAGGTGAGGTCCTTCTTCTGGAAGTCCATAATATGCCGGTTCGGGCTACATACCCTGGTCACCGACAACGGTCGGCAGTTCGACAATGCACCCTTCTAAGGATTCTGCACCGAGCTGGGAGTTCGTCAGCGGTTCACTTCTGTAGGGCATCCTCAGACCAACGGAGCAGCCGAGGTGACTAACCGCATTATTCTCCAAGGACTTAGAGCCCGGCTGGATGACTGCAAAGGATGATGGGTAGAGGAGCTCCACAATGTACTGTAGGCCTATCACACCAACGCCGCGAGCCCCCACTGGGAGACTCCCTTCAGCCTCGTCTTCAGGTCTGAAGCCGTCATCCCCGTGGAGATCGGCTTCCCGAGCCCCAGGGTGGAGGCATACAGCGAGGAAGACAACCCGAACTAGTTGCGGGCCAACCTAGACTGGTGGAGGAGGTAGGACCGAGCGCGACTCCGGATGGCAGCCTACCGACAGCGAGCGGTCAGGTATTACAACGCTCGCGTCCGCCCCAAGACCTTTTTGCCGGGGGACCTGGTCCTTCGGCGAGCTGAAGTTTTAAAACCGACGGAAGGAGGCAAGTTAGCACCGAATTGGGAAGGACCCTATCGAGTCACTGAGGCACTCCACCACGGAGCGTACAAAATTGAAGGGCTGGATGGAAAGCCACTCCCGCGGACGTGGAACACCGACAACCTCCGTCGGTATTATCAGTAGTGTACCCACTCTTTATATTAAATTTCATGCTTGAATTTTTTTGGGCTCTCGCCCGCATTTGATATTAATGAATGAGTTCCAGTAACCCAGTTTTTCAGCAAAAAGCCCGAGGCCAGCTCGGCACAGAAATCCAATGTACCATTGGCACTGAAGACTGATGTACCATCGCATCGAAGACCGGTGTACACCGGCTCCTAAAAGCCCGAGGCCAGCTCGGCAAGAAAGTCCAATGTACCATTGGCACTGAAGACCAATGTACCATCGACATCGAAGACCTGGTGTACCATCGGCTCCCAAAAGCCTGAGGCCAGCTCGGCACAGAAAGTCCAATGTACCATTGGCACTGAAGACTGATGTACCATCGGCACCGAAGACCGGTGTACCACCGGCTCCCAAAAGCCTGAGGCCAGCTCACACAGAAAGTCCAATGTACCATTGGCACTGAAGACCGATGTACCATCGGCACCGAAGACCGGTGTACCATCGGCTCCCAAAAGCCCGAGGCCAGCTCGGCACAGAAAGTCCAATGTACCATTGGCACTGAAGCCAATGTACCATCAGCACCGAAGACCGTGTACCATCGGCTCCCAAAAGCCCGAGGCTAGCTCGCACAGAAAGTCCAATGTACCATTGGCACTGAAGGCCGATGTACCATCGGCACGAAGACGGTGTACCACCGGCTCCCAAAAGTTCGAGGCCAGCTCAGTACAAAAAGTCCAATGTACTATTGGCACTGAAGACCGATGTACCATTGGCACCGAAGATCGGTATACCACCAGCTCCCAAAAGTCCAAGGCCAGCTCGGCACAGAAAGTCCAATGTACCATTGGCACTGAAGATCGATGTACCATCAGCTCCCAAAAGCCCGAGGCCAGCTCGGCAGAAAGTCCAATGTACCATTGGCACTGAAGACCGATGTACCATCGGCACTAAAGACCGGTGTACCATGGCTCCAAAAGCCTGAGGCCAGCTCGGCACAGAAAGTCCAATGTACCATTGGCACTGAAGACCGATATACCATCGGCACCGAAGATCGGTGTACCACCGGCTCCCAAAAGCCCGAGGCCAGCTCGGCATAGAAAGTCAAATGTACCATTGGCGCTGAAGGCCGATGTTCTAGCACCAAAGATGTACCAGTCCCAAGGCCGACGTTTCATCGGTCCCCAGAAGTCCGAGTCTTCCTCGGCGTCCCAAGGCCGATGTTCCATCGGTCCCCAGAAGCCCGAGTCTTCCTTGACGTTCCAAGGCCGATGTTCCATCAATCCCCAAAAGCCCGAGTCTTCCTTGGCTCTCCCGAGTGTCCGGCCCTACATAGCTAAGCGAAGTCGCTCGTGGATGGGTAAAAGCTGCCCTCAGTGCCGACGAAGCCCCTAGGGGTCCCACGGCAATCCCAGGACTCAAATGTAACACATTGAAGTTGGCCAAAAAATAATTTCATTAATGATGAAGTGTTTACAAAATGCCAACTGGGTCGGACTTGGTACAAAAACAAAAAGAAAAACACTACAAAATCAAAGGTCGGCCGTGGGCTCGTCGTCGGAGGGGGCCCCCTCGACTCTTGGTCCGGCTCTATATCCATGGCCTGAGGGAGGTCCAGAACCCGGGCCACCTTTCTCTTGGCATCGCGGAACCCCTGAAGATAGGCGTCCGCGTTAGCTTGGCCAGCTCGTCAGCAAAGCGGTCGGACTCCTTGAACTCTTCCACCGCCGCTACGACCCGGGCCTCGGCGGCTGCCTCTACTTCTCGGGCCTGCGCCTCCTCCTCCGCCATGGAGACTGCCTCCCTCTCGCCTCTTCGGCACGCGCGGCCCTGGCCTCGGCCGCCTGGATGGCCGAGCCTAACTCGGCGATATGGAGGTCCCGGGCCTCGATGGCGCTCTCGGCCTCACAGAGCTGGCTAAGTGCCGCCCGGAGCTGATTGGCTTCGGCCCCGCTCGGATGGCGGCCTCCCTTGCCTCGGCAGCATGGCTATGTCTCGCTGCCTCTAAGGCCTTTCTATGCCTCCATGGCCCTCTCTGCCGTCTCGGCTCGGGCCTGGGCCTCCTCACATCCCGATGGGTTTGGCGGATGGTGGCCTCCCATTCATCGAGCACCTCCCTGGTGGCTGCTAGGGAGTTTGTCACCTGCACCCGAAAGGTCAGTCATGCAAACCAAGGGATATTTGAAGCTAAGGGTAAAAAAAGAAGAGGGAGCCGCTTACCCGAACGAGGGCCTGAGTAGGCCTCCCTGAAGAACCTGGTCACCCCTAAGTGCCTGAGCTCCTCCTGGAACTCGGGCAGAATGACTTGAGACATGAGCCACGCCGCTCGGCGCCCGTCATTCATCAAGGAAAACCCGCGGGGGGTCGGTCGACCCTGCTCCCCTCGGCGGCTTCGACACACTGGGCTCGGTGTGCGGAGGGCTGCCTGCTGGCATTTCCTCGGGAGGCGAGCTCGATGCCGCTGGTGGCTCTGTGCTAGGGCCCTGCTCTGCCTCCGTGGGGCTGGTTCGGCGGGCACCTGGGGCTCCTCTGTCGCCCCCTCGACCCTCACCTCCTCCGGTGGGGTGTCGGCTGTCAGATCCACCGGTGCGGTCGGAGGATCTTGGCGCTCGGGAGGCAGGGAGACCCGCGCTGTCGGACGCTTGGGCCGGGGCCTGCTGCCCTCGCTCGACCCAGCCTCGGCCCTCATCCTCTTGATGGCGGCCTCCTAAGTTTAGCGGTTGGGACCTTCATCACTGCGCAATGTCGGTCGGAGTTAGTAAAAAAAAAGAAGGAAAGAAAAAGAGAGAAAGAAGGAAATTTGGCTAAGTACAGGGATATCTGTTACTCACCGCTTCGGGTGGTGAGGCCCGCCAGCCAGAGATTGTCCTCCGATAGAAGCAGGTTGTACCTGGGGATGTCGGCGGTCAATAGCTGCCCCAGTGCTTCTTTGTCTCCGGGAGAACGGTGGAGTTCATGTTGGGGCGAAGGTCAGGGTCCCCCACCCGGGCTTAACTTGGCCAAGGTCCGCAAAGAAGAACCGGGACTTCCATCCCTTGACGGAGGAGGGAAGGAGCAACTTAAGGACACGGCCGGGTCGGGCTGGAACAGCCACCAACCCCCCTGCTGCCTAAGGGTGTAGAAGTTGCGGAAAAGGGAGAGTCGGGGGGTAACCTGGAGATGGTGGCAGAGGACAATGAAAGCACAAATGGTCGAAGGGAGTTCGGGACCAGCTGAGTGGGAGTCAAGGAGTAATAGTCCAAAAGATTGATAAAGAAAGGATGAAAAGGTAGGCGGAGACCTAACCTAAAAGATATTTCGTAGATGGCCACTCTACTGGGCCGAGAAGAGACCACCTTGTCATCGGGGGTCGGAAGGAAGAGCCGATATCTCGGAGGATCTGGTAACGGGCCCTGATATTGCCAGGTCCTGGCCCATTACCGTGGAGGTGGTCCCCGTCGGGGCTGCCCCCACCCTCGAGGAGGTACCGGCCGCCGCCTGGCGCCTCCTCGCTGGGCCCTACCGGCCGCCGTCGAGCGTCTTCCTGCGGGAGCCCTATCGGCGACCTGCCGTTGGGCAGGAGGAAGGCGGTCCTCCGGGTCGGAGGACCATGAAGGAGTGGGAGAAGGAGAGGCACGAAGCCTCGAGGAGGAGATTCGGTCCTCGGGATCAGCCGCCGAGGACCAAGATGGAGAGGAAGCCATGGAAAGGTTTTGAAAAGGAAAGGACTCGAAAGGGGTTAGGAAGCTAACCTGGTACGAAAATGGCAGAAATTGGTTCTCGGGTTGCAGGGGAGGTCAAGAGCCAGGGAAGATGATGGTGGTTGAAGCGAAGTGGCGAGATTCAGCCCTCGCCCGGGGTTTTATCAGTATTTCAAATCGTCTGCCTCATCTGGCCAGCCACGCGGACTCTCGCTATAGGCTGGGTCGCCTCGGCAGGCGCCCGGATGCATGAGACGATCCGCCTCCGGCCAATGACGGGATGCTGCTGACGTCATCGTCATGATGACAATGATGGCGGCCGCTTTCCATGAATTTCGAGAGGACAACCCCACCTCGAGGACGATTCCTGCAGATCGGACGGACGACAGTGACTGCCCCTTCACATCCCCCAGGTCGCCCGCGTTAAGCTATCGCAGCACCCAGAGACACGTGTCCAGGGGCGGTTGGCAGTCGGACGGGGATCAGCCACTTAGGAGGTGACACCCCTTTTGCTTTGCCAGGGTGGACCCGCTTGTCTCAGGGGCGAGGGGGCATCTGATGTGGCTGATCCAAGATCATCAAAGTAAACGGTAAGCAAACGGTGAACTGACAGAGCCCAACCTCAGCCTCACGGGATGGCCTTGGCCTCCGAGGCCCTCTCGGCCTTCGAGGTCCCCCTCAGCCTCGAGCTTTAGCGTCGGCCTCGGTCTCGAGCTTCAGCCTCGATCTCGAGCGTCAGCCTCGGCCTCGAGCTTCAGCCTCAGCCTCGGCCTCGAGCCTCCGTCTCGGTCTGGCCACCGGGGCTAGCAACCGCTGCCTCGAGCCACCTGACACCCACGTGGCCCACCAACCGCCTGCAGCGGCCACGTGACCCCCCACTCGCCTGCAACAGCGCATGGTCATATTCGTAACGGCGCACGCCAAACGCAACCATATCCGCCTGCCACCCACAGCGCCGCACTCGGCAGGTGGCAGGCGAGGAGGGACACCTCTGACAGGCAGTGCGACCCATCGCTGTTAGCCTTGCTTTTCGTCCGTTAGTGGACAAAGGCACCTCGAAGTCAGCAACCTTCTAGAAACGGGAAAAGAGAGATCGTCGGACAGGTATAAAAGCCCACACATACAACGAGGGAATTCCTGAACTCTAGTTCTCTAGATTATTTCTGCTAGCTAACTCTTGTCTGTTCCCAAGTGACTGACTTGAGCATCGAAGGGTCCCCATCGGAGCATTCAGTCTTCAAGACTTTTCTTGCAGGAGCCCGGCGAGGGAGATCTCTATTTTCTCGACGTTCAAAGAAGATAACTTGATGTCAACAAATACCATTATAATTGCAATGTCCCAAAATAGAAAAACTTATAACCCAAGTCATATGCTATTAATTAACTTTTTCTCAAACTTTTAAGCCGTGTGAACTCAACTAGTTGATAAATTAATTGAATTAGTAAGTAAGTTTGCAGCATTACAAATAATATTAGCTAGTTTGTTAGTAAAGAAAAAAAAAGGATTGTAATATCTAGAAAAAATAATTATATTAGAAGCTTAATTAAACCATTAGATTCGAGACGTTTCAATCAGCTTAAAGCTCAGCTTAAGTGAACTGAAAATAACACCAGGCAGCACATTAAGCCAGACTTCGGATGCCGCTTTGACGAGCCACCTCGTCATTTTAAATGGTCAAATAACGACCTCCCCCCACCCGGGCCCCTGGTTTTATTTCCCTCGCCCATTGAGTCGTTGAATAAAAGAAATGGAAGCAATGGATGATCATCTCCGTTTAAAAATTATAATGATGCCTGCAGCAGCGCCACAGTACATCACTTGGCATGTTCATCAGAAACAACGTGTTTTGTAATCAAAACTGAAGTCAATAGCCAGGAGTTTACTCGACGATGGCGTTTCTCTCGTGTTTTTCTTGAAAATTTTAATCGTCTGTGTTAGATAACTATAATTTCTTTTGAAGTATTAAATAATTATTGATGAGAAATAAATTGTTATTACATTAATATTTGCACACGTATCAAAAAAGTTAGGATCACTTTCGATTTTCGCCTGCAAGATGCTGTGCTCGAAAAAAGATAAAATTCCTTTCATCTCGACATGGACGAACCATTCTTATGCCCCCAACCTCATCTCGACATAGGCAGGCGAACCATTCTTATACCTTGGCGGGTCCAAAATAGTCAAAAGTTAAAAATGACCCTTCGATCATGTTAGCTTTTCGTCGTCTCAAAAGAAAAATTACGATCCAGAGCATGCTTGTTAATTTAATATTTTAGCTATATAAATCGGTGAAATGTTATATAAAATTGATGTTGAAGATAGCCCTTGATATCATTCCTTACTTTGATTTCTACTTTTTAGAAGCAATATATGCTCACCATCCAAAGTTTCAAATATTTGACAACAAGTTGAGAAACAAAAGGATTCCATTTGATCTAATTCATGTTTATTATTGAGTTTTAAAATAAAAATAAAAAACACACACAATATCGACGGAATGGTCAATTTATATCCTCTCTCTTATCCTTTTCTTCTCTCATCACAATCCTCCTGTCCCTAAATTAATTCTCCAAAGCATTAATGTGCGTGGGAGAGAGAACTTAGGAGTTGCAAGAATAAATTTAATCAATATATATTTCTTAAAAAATTATTAAAAAATCAAATAAGAATGAGGGGCAATAATTAGTAATGAGTGCTGGCTCTATGGTCTCTAGGTGGTTTTTCCAATATTATTTGCTAATCTTTCAAAAGGCCAAGATTGATGCTTATCAGCCCTTATTTGTCGATGAGTGGAAGAAGAGCCGGCCATTTAATGACTCTAGGTTTAGTTCTTTGACTAAGGCAAAGAATACGCTTTTCACCTTTATATATTGCCGACAACATACAAATCCAAATCATGTATTGTTTGTTGACTTCAACAAGATTGTTTATTATTTTTTAAATGCAATGATGTCAATGTACAAACCATTGGATTTAGACCAAGTTCTACTTACTACGTCAACAAGATTTGAGTTGGATTTAATTTCTTTGAGGATGTACTTGGATTTTTGAATTAATTTTTGTACATCAAACTGGGTTTGCTAAGGTTTCCTGCCACTGGATCTAATTTTATGGGATTTATATTTGATCCAAGTACAAGCTGGGCCTTAATCTGGCCCCGTGCACAATTGGTGGGGTCCTAAGTCCTAACTTCAACCATGCGTGGAGACCGGGTTGAACCAACTGGGTTGGACCAACTCTCACGGCCCGAGGTGATTAGAACCGAGCCAATTGTACCATCATTTTAGATTCTTAAACTTTTTTTTTTATACATCGCCTCATGAATATCAGCATCAAATACGATAATTTATTCGTACGTAAATTTGCATCGAAAGATTTGTTTGAATCCTTTACATTGTATGCGCAAATTTATATGTATGAGTAAATCATTATATTTAATATAAATCATTTTGTATCGAAAATGGTGTATAAATTTTATTTTTTATAATTTTTTTTAAAAAAATAATTTATAGACCCAGACCCTTTCCGCATCTTTTCACACCCATGGGTGACTCGAGAGCCAGCAGTCTTTATGGAAAAGTCCCATCAATCAACAAGAGGTGACTAAATTAATGGGAGCCAGAGAATTGGAGGTCTGGTTTCTCTCTCATTCCTTCGGCTGTATTATGATTTGCCCTTGTGATAATACCAAGTCCATCCAATTTTTGAAAATGGTGGCCAGCGGGATAACCATTTGCAAGTCCAATGAAGGATGGAAAATTCCAACCTCATAGGCAAAAGTATCTATGAAAGAAGGAATAGCATACAGCAATGATTGGGTCTTTTTTTAATTTCAAATAATAATTAAATAAAACTCTCGCTTTGACTCAAGTCCTATCAAACTAACGATGATCATATGAGGTAATGTATTTCCTCTCATGTAACCTTAAATTCTATAATGTATAGATAACTTGGAAAGCTTAAGCATCAAATTTTATCTTAATTTTTTATTATAAAACTTATTCTAATTTTATTATCATTCTTCTATGCCGATCAAACTTTACCCATCTAATCTAAAATAATAATTTTTATCATCTATTATATATTATAAGGGCAATAACATTTCAATATCCAATCTATATGAGTAATAATTATGTACACAATATATTAATTATATTTAAAATTTAAAGAAGAATATAATGACAATTATTTTTTTTACTAATTAAAGTTTTTTATATGATTTGAAATTCAACCTCAATCATGACATTCTGAAAAAGAAAGATACTAAACTCAAATTTTTATTCCTACTTTGAATAAAATTTCTCTGCATGACAATGTCAAACATTACATCATATTGTAAAAAAAATTTCATTACATTAAAACTTCATTACATTAGATCTTTTAATAAAAAGTAAATCAACAATAACATCAAAGAAACTTCATAACAATATAATCAAAAGTTAGTTTTAATGAGTCTTTACAAATCTTCTAATATTCTTCCCATTCCTTCACTCTGAGTTCTTACAAATTCTTTTAGTCTTCTATCAACAAATGTACATACAGTCATAATTTTATCCTGAAGCTCAGCATTGCATCTGGAATAAGTCTTTGAGTCTCAACCAATATCTTTAAGTTCTTCAAAAATATTCTTGAGATCATTCTTTAAGGCAGCGTTGGATACTGGAATAAGGCCTGGAATAGGGCCTTATTCCAGTTTATTCCCCCAAACACCCTGAAAAAGGAGAGTGGGCCCCATGAGACTGACTATTCCAGTCAACCCTTTTTATTCCTATTCCTTATTCCATGGTACCCCATGGAATAGCTCCTATTCCCACTGCAGCTATTCTAGGGGCACTGATGGAATTAAATTAAATAAATTTATTTATTATGTCATTTAAATAAATTAAATAAATTTATTTATAATATAATTTAAAATTAAATAAATTTATTAATTGAAAATAATAAATTAAGTATGTTATTTTTTTCTTTATTAATATTAAAAAATTTATTAAGTATGTTCTTATATTATTTTATGAATAGTAATTAATTTATTACCTTATAGATTAATAATAATAATTTATTCAAGTCATTTTAAAAAATAAAAATTGATAAACCATTTTTATTGGAAGGGGTATCTTTGGAATTTTAGAAAATTCTTCATCTATTCCTACTGGAATACATGTTTATTCTCATGTCATCCAAACATCATTTGGAATAACACTGCATTAATTACACTGGAATAATATGGAATACCAGATTTTAATCCAAACAAAAATCTGGAATAACAAAAGGAATAAGCTATTCTTACGGAATCGTATCCCTATTCCTGTAATAACTTTTTAACATCCAAACGCAGCCTAAGGATTCAGCGGAGGCTCTAAGTGTAGACTCAATTTTGCCAATTCTTTCATCCAAAGAATAGAGGGTCTCTCTCAGATTCATATATTGGCTATCTAGCTCAGATTTTATCTCTTCCTTGTGAGTAGCAAAAATACTTCTAAGCTGTTCTAACTGAATATCAGAAAAATCAATAGATGACTGATCAAAAGTAGAAGGAACCGATGGAGCTGGAGGTACATTCTGACTGGGCTCTGGTGAGCTGTGTCTCACAGATGGTCCTGCCTTAGAAGGGCCAGACACATTAGTCTCAGCAACCCTGTCTCCAGTATGACCTTTTCTCTTTCATTTTCCATCCACTTTCACAAATCCCATCCTGTGCACAGTGGCTAAGCTGTAGTAGTCAGTGTGCCTAAGGTTTTCGATGGCTCATTCTCAGAAATAGCTACTCCTTGACTTCTAAAACCAAGGTTAGGATCATCCCATAAGGCAGTGAAGATCTCCTCTTGCCCCGGCCTCAGCCATATACATATCATCATTCCAGCAAGATTTATTGGCTGACCCATCAAGATACTATCCATGACTACAATGTCTTACTCTGAGACATACTCAAAATGGCCAATCTTGGGAAATAGAATCCTACTGCAATGTTATGCAACAGCCTAAGCTCAAGTGGCAATTGGTTTACCCTAACCTCTTCAAATTCAGTTATTTCTCTTCCTAACATTCTTGATAAAGTAGCTGATCTCTCACTGTGAATGTTTTCAACAAATCCAGTGACAGGAATACTTAACAGATTTCCTAAAATTTGAAAAGTAAGATGAATTCTCTTTCCTCTTACTGAACTAACAATTCCACCATCTCCTCTAGATAAATTCAGGTAAAATTCTTTAACAAGAGCTGGATAAGTAGGAACATCCAAAAATAAACTTTATCCCAACCGAGTTCTTTAATCTGTCTACCAATGTCAAAACCTCGGCTTCAAAGAAATCAAAATCTACTTTCCTACCCATGGTAATAACTCGCCCAGCAAAGGTATCTACCTGTGGAGAGGAGGGGCCAGGATTATCTGAGGGAGTTGATGAAGAATCATCACTTGGAGTAGGTTCTCGGATGGGACGCCTAGCCGTACGCTTCTTGTAGCAATGGGAGCATCAAAGACCGATCCCCTACGCTTAGGTGCCATAGAAATCTTAGGGAATGGTTGATTTGAAGAGTATTTGGCTTTGGAAAGATTGGAGAGGGTTTGGAGAAGATTTGGAGAGGGTTTAGAGAAGATAAAAATCGAGAAGGTGTCGACTCTGCCCTAATAAAGTCAATTTGGGTCTACCAGGTGTCGACTCCCGCAAAGTTGGGTGTCGACTCCAAGTCGCTAACATAGTTAGCGCCCAAACTGGAGTCGGCTCCACTTAAGTGGGTGTTGGCTCCAAGGTCAAAGACCGAGAGCGACACAGAAGAGGTGTCGACTCCTCAAATTGAGGTGTCGACTCCACTGACAGTTTCAGAGAAAAATAAATGAGTTTCAAACAGCCGAAACTTGTCAAAATAAGGTCAATAATTTTTGAAAAAATCTTTGGAATGTGAGGAATCAAATTGCTCAAATGACTAGATAAATTGTCCTTAAAATTATGAAAGGAATCTCGAGAAATTGATAGAAAACTAGATAATCATTCCTTAGGGGTTTCAAAGTCATTCCAAAGGATCACAAATCCCTAATTCACCTCTAAGATAACAAAATCTCTTTTCACTCAAAAGTTTTGTAAATATGTCAGCTAATTGTTCTTCAGTACTAACATAATCAAGGCAAATTTCATTGTTAGCTACATGTTCTCTTATAAAATGATATCTAATTTCAATGTGTTTAGTTCTTAATTGTTGGATTGGATTCTTAGTTAAATTGATTGTACTTGTATTATCACATCTAATAGGAGTTTTATCAAGTGTTATGCCATAATCTTCAAGTTGTCGCTTAATCTAAAGGATTTGAGCACAGCAACTTCCAGCTGCAACATATTCTACTTCAGCAGTAGATAATGCAACCGAATTTTGCTTTTTGCTAAACCAAGAGATTAAGTTACTTCCTAAGAATTGACATGTACCACTCATACTTTTTCTATCTAGTTTACATCCAGCATAGTCAGAGTCAGAATATGCAATTAAGTTTAGTGTTGAGTCTCTAGAATACCATAATCCTACATTTTTAGTTCCACTTAGATATCTTAAAATTCTTTTCACAGCAATTAAGTGAGATTCTTTAGGTTCTGATTGAAATCTAGCACATAGACAAACAACAAACATGATATCTGGTCTACTTGCCGTTAAGTAAAGTAGAGATCTGATCATACCTCTATAGTATTTTTGATCTACCTTCTTACCATCTTCATCTTTGTCTAATTTGCATGAAGGACTCATAGGTGTTCCAAGGTGTTTGGCTGATTCCATTCCAAACTTCTTGAGAAGTTCTTTGTGTACTTTGTTTGGTTGATGAAAATCCCCTCTTTACTTTGCTTGATTTGAAGTTCTAGGAAGAAGTTGAGTTCTCATCATGCTCATTTCGAATTCACCCTGCATTAACTTAGCAAATTCTTGACACAAGAGATTGTTAGTAACACCTAATACAATATCATCTACATATATTTGTACTACTAATAAGTCTTTGTCTTTCCTTTTCAAAAATAAGGTTTTGTCTACATTTCTTCTAGTAAAATCATTTTCAATCATAAATTTGTTTAACATATCATACCAAGCTCTAGGTGCTTGTTTTAAACCATATAATGCTTTGTGCAATTTAAAAACATGATTTTGAAATTCATGATCTTTAAACCAGGTGATTGTTCCACAAATACTTCCTCATTTATAAAACCATTTAAAAATGCACTTTTAACATCCATTTGAAATAAGTTTATGTTCATATGACATGCAAATGCAAGTAGTAATCTAATTGCTTCTAATCTAGCTACAGGTACAAAAGTTTCATCAAAATCAATTCCTTCTTCTTGATTACATCCTTTTGCAACTAATCTAGCTTTATTTCTAATTACTATGCCATTTTCATCCAATTTATTTCTAAATACCCATTTAGATCCTATAACTGAATGACCTTTAGGTCTATCAACTAAGGACCATACATTATTCCTAGTGAATTGATTTAATTCTTCTTGCATAGCTAGCATCCAATTACTATCTTTTTTAGCTTCTTCAACAGTTTTAAGTTCAATTTGAGATACAAATGCAAGATGATTATTGATATTCCTCATAGATGACCTAGTTCTTACTCCTTAAGATGGATCACCAATAATCAATTCCTTTGGATGACCATAGGCATATCTTCAATCTCTAGGAATATCTACTTTATTATGATTAGTATCAATATCATCAATCCTAGGTGAATCAACATCTTTAGCTTCTTGTTCATGATCTGAAGATACATCTATATTTAATTTTTTAATATTTCTTTCTAGTATATTTGTATCTTCCTCATCATCAAATTTTTCTGAACTTGATGCTAAAGACTCATCAAAAACTACATGAATGGATTCTTCTACAATTAAGGATTTCTGGTTAAATATTCTATAGGCTTTACTAGTTGTTGAATATCCTAAGAATATGCCTTCATCAGATTTTGCATCAAATTTTCAAGATTATCTTTTCCATTATTATGAATAAAACATTTACAGCCAAATACATGAAAATAACCTATCTTTAGTTTTCTATTATTTCATAATTCATAAGGTGTTTTCTTAAGGATTGGCCTAATTAAGGCTCTATTAAGAATGTAACGTGCCGTGTTTATAGCTTCCGCCTAGAAGTACTTTGGGAGTTGGCTTTCACATAGCATGGTACGGGCCATGTCTTCTAAAGTCCTATTTTTTCTTTCTACAACTCCATTTTGTTGTGGTGTCCTAGGTGCAGAAAAATTATGATGAATGCCATGTTCTGTGCAGAAATTTTTAAATAAGTAATTTTCAAATTCTGTGCCATGATCACTTCTAAGAGACACTATGGTGTTGTTTTTTTATTAGTGACTTTCTTGAAAAATTTCAAAAATATTAAGAAAGTCTCATCCTTATGAGCTAGAAACAATACCCAAGTGTATCTAGAATAATCATCTACTATCACAAGACCATATTTCTTTCCTCCTAGACTAGTGGTTCTAGTAGGTCCAAAAAGGTCTATATGAAGTAGTTCTAATGGCCTAGAAGTGAAAACTACATTTTTTGATTTGAAAGTTTCTGGTTTGTTTGCCTAATTGACATGCATCACAAATTCTGTTATTTTCAAAATCTATCTTTGGAAGATCTTTAACTAAATTCATTTTAATTAATTTTGAAATTAGGTGTGTGCTTGCATGACCTAATCTATGATGCCATAACCATCCAATCTCATTAGCATTAGCATTGTTAGCTACTAAGCAATGATTATTAGTAGACAAATTGTCTAAATCAATTAAGTATACATTGCCATTTCTATTACCAATAAATACAATGCTATTGTCAATGGGATTAGAAACAGTGCAGATAGAAGCTTCAAATGAAACTTTGAAACCTTTATCACACAATTGGCTAATACTAATTAAATTATGCTTTAAGCCATCTACATATAAAATATTTTTTATAAAAGTAAAGGAAATTATCTGGATTTTACCAAATCCCATAATTTGGCCTTTACCATTGTCTCCAAATGTGACAACTCCTCCTCTTTTATCTTCAAGGGTGATGAATTGCTCCTTGTCATCTGTCATGTGCCTTGAGCAGCCGCTATCAAGATACCACTTTCGTTTTGATCTTTTGACCGCAAGACACTCCTGCAAGGTAATCAAACTTTCTGTTTAGGTACCCAAGCTTTCTTGGGTCCTTCATGGTTAATAGCAACAAAGATTGTTCCTTTCGGAACCCATATTTTCTTTCCTTTAATACTTAAATTCTTATTAAGTTTTCTAAGATTGTATTCATAGGCTTTATGTCCTTTCTTGTTACAGTAATAACATGAAAAATCATTCTTATCCTATTCTTTTCTAAAGAAGTTCTTCACATACTTTTATTTCTTATTAGGTCTATACCCTAATCCAGCCTTATCAAATACAACTCTTTGATTACTTAATAGCAAATTAAGTTTTTCAAAGCTATATATAAATTTATCAACTATATTTCTATATTTATCAACTTTTCTTTTTAAATTAACATTTTCATTAGAAATTAACTCTTTATCTTTTAGCAAATTTTTATTTTCAGATTTTAGTTTTTCAACTTCCTGAGTTAGTTTATCCTTCTCTTTGGCAAGATTTAAATTATTATTTTTAAAGATTTGTTCTTCTTTTTCAAAGCTTTAAAATCACTAACTAATTTATTAAATATATCATATAATTCTTCAAAAGTAAAATCATCACAAGGTGTTTCAGAACTTACCTCATTGTCATCATTTGCCATAAAGCAAATATTTGCAACTTTCTTTTGTTCCTCCTCGGATGAGGATTCATCACTTTTACTCCATGTTGCAACATATGCCTTTTTTTTCTTCTTATGCTCCTTTTTCAGTTGAGGACAATCATATCTAAAGTGCCCCAGTTTCTTACATTCATAACATATGAGGGGGTCTTTCTCTTTTTCTTTGTCCTTGTCCTTCTCTTTTTCTCTTTCTCCTTCCATTTTTGTTCCATATCTTTTCTTATAGAAGGGTCTCCTTCTTTGCATAAATTTCTTAAATTTCCTAGTAAGGAGAGCTGTCTCATCATCTTCCTCTTCTTCCTCACTGCTGCTTATCTCCTTTTCTGCAGCTTTAAGGGCAATTATTTTTTCTTTTTGACTTTCTTCTCTTGATGTTACTTCATGGTCAGTTCATGGGTCATCAATGATCCAAGTAGCTCCTCCAAAGGTAAGGTGTTGAGGTCCTTAGCTTCTTGGATAGCAGTTACCTTTGCTTCCCATGTCCTTGGAAGAGACCTAAGAATTTTACGAACCAATTCAGAGTTAGTGTAGGTCTTGCCAAGACTTTTTAGACCATTTACAATATCAGTAAATCTAGTGTACATGCATGTGATGGTTTCATTTTGTTCCATGCTAAACAATTCATACTTGTGCACTAGAATATTGATTTTAGATTCTTTAACTTGATTAGTACCCTCATGGGTAACTTCTAATCTATCCTAAATTTCTTTTGCGGAAATATATGTAGAAATTCTATTGAACTCATTAACATTTAAAGCACAATATAAAACATTCATAGCTTTTGCATTAAGCTGAGCCATTTTTCTATCGTTCTCATTCCAATCCCTTTCGGGTTTAGGAACTATTGAACCATCTACCAAGTGTGTGAGTGTGCTTGGTCCATTAGTGATTACACTCCAAAGTTCATAATCTAAAGCTTGAATAAAAATTTTCATTCTAGCTTTCCAATAAGAATAATTCGAACCATTAAGCAAAGGAGGTCTATTAATAGAATGACCTTCAACAAATGAAAATCCAGCTTGAGCTGTCATTTGGTGATCGTGTGATCAAATAAACAATGAGCACTTGCTCTGATACCAATTGTTGGCCCAGATGGCAACCCAAGAGGGGGGGGGGGTGAATTGGGTTCTAAAAAAAATTTAATCTTTTAAAAACTATGTGCTTTGGAATAAATGAGATTAAGTGCAGGATAAATATTAAGCAAAAATAAAGAGATAGAGCGAGAGAGTCAAAACACGGCAAACACAAGGATTTTATAATGGTTCGGTGTATCCAACACCTACGTCCACTCCCAAGTATCACTTGGGTCCACACTATAATCTACTTGATTACAGCCGAGTTGTTTTACAAGCTCACAACTTAAAACTTATTGTTTTCCCCCGGGATTACAACGAACCCAGCTGGTTTTTTGGGCTCACCAGTACAAAACCCAACCACAAGCTATCCTTAGCTTGTACCGAGGTATACCACCTCCATTAATTCAATCCCTTGATTGAACTAGCCAACAACTATGAAAAATAGAGTTTACAATATAAGACAGCTCCTTAAGTGAGCAAATATACAATTAAATAAACAAGGGTAAGAAAAGCCTGTTTGAAGCGAATTTGATTTGAGCATTTCTTCTTTTCTTCTTTTCCTCTTCTCCTTTGTTGAATCATGCCTCAGCCCAGATTCTTCACAAAGATTGCAGTTGAGAAGTTGGAAAAATCAAGGCTTTTGCTTTCTTTTTCTTCACTTGGAAAATCCTCTGATTTTGAACTTGAATGCCTTGGATTTCTCTTTGGACTCTCTTGGATTGGTTAATGTAAGCTCTGAGTTTTTTCTTTTGATTTCTCTATCAAGATTTTTGAATTTTTCACAAAATATTTTCTTTTCCTTTTTTTTCCTCTCTATTCCACACTTTCAAACGGACGATTTTTCCCCTTTTTATGGATCTCCTTAATCCAAGTTTTAGGTGGAAAATATAGCCATTGGAGATGTTTGAATTCTTCTACACACAAAGAAAATAGACGTTAGAGGTTAGGTGAAAAGAAATCTTACCGTTGAAGTACGTTCTGACAGATGAAAAACCCGTTCCTGACAGGTTGGAGTCGGCTCCAACTTTTTAGGTGTCGGCTCCAAATCGGGTGTTCAAAAATAGTAAAGAAAAAGTTGTTGGGGAGTCGGCTCCGAGAAAGGTAAGTGTCGGCTCATCGCTTTCGGGAGTTGGCTCCGGAAACTATAAGTGTCGGCTCCAGAAAAGTCCATAAAACACGCTCTCTGTTCTCAGGTTAGAGTCGGCTCCAAAAAAATCAGGTGTCGGCTCCCAAAATCTCAGGTGTCGGCTCCCGAATTCTAGGTGTCGGCTCTAGAAACTGAAACAGAATGCACTTCTCTGTATCTCAGGTTGGAGTCGGCTCGAAACCTTGGGTGTCGACTCCAGGCCGTGCCAAAATCTCAGAAACCTTCTGATACGCCTTGGGGTCAGCTCCTGACTATTTGGGTATCGACTCCAGGCTCTGAACTTTAAAAATTTCTCTTAAAACATTGATTCAAAATATGTTTCTTTATTCTTTTTGATTGATCAAACATCTTTAATCCCTAAAACACTTGTTAAATCTGTTAGGAACAAAATGAATATACTCATGTCTTTTATTAATCATCAAAATCAATAGTTGGGTCAATCCTTCTCTGCGGTGACTGCTCTCTCTACAGCAGCCCGAGCCTCATTTCGCGCCGCCTTCGCCTCCTCCTCGGCACGTTGAAGCTAGCAGACCAGCTCTTCATTCTGTGCCACGACGACCTTCAGCCGATCCGAGACCCGCTCCAATTTGGCCTTGGCTGCGGATGCCCGGCCACTCTCGGCTTCGGTCCGGCATTTCGCCTCCCTTATTTGGCCACCCAGGTTCTCCTTCCGGGCCTTGGCCTCCTGATGAAGTCAAGCAAGGCTCTGAGACTGCGCCATGATCTCCTTCTTGTACCCATCGGTCCACGCTATAGCCTTGTGAGCGTGTCCGAAGAGTGGACCACCACCTCACGAAGGCCGATTGCACCGTTGGCCATCTGCAGCAAAGGGAACATGTTAACCATAAAAGATTGGAGCATCAAAAGGCACGTTCGGAAACAAAGAGAACTCAGAAGATTACTCGGACAACGGCAACCATCACCATATCTAGAAGTGCAGAGTGGCTCAATCCCCGCATCTCCTCCTCGGACTCGGCAGTCGAACTCTCGACAGAAGATGGGCGGCTTCCCCGGTGTCCGTCATTGAGTTGAGCCTAGGTGCCAGCTGCACTGGCCCCTCTTGCGGACCCTAACCCGAGGACGAGTCGGGTGGCGCACCAACCATTGGGATGAGCTCTCTGGCCCATCCCTCTGCTCCCTGGTCGCCTCCACCCCAGCATTGGATTTCTTGGCGACTGGCTCCCTCTCTCCGGCAATTGGGGGAGCCCTCTCCATCTCTGGCTCGGTGGCAGCCGGAGGGCTGACAACGACTGTCACCTACCCCGCCTCGGACACATCAGCGGCGGCAGGGGCTTCCTCTTCAAGATCCACGATCACTACAGCTGCTTCAGTAGTGATCGGGATCTCTCCTTCTTCTACTCCGATCCCGGTCGGCCCTGGGACCACTCCTCCAACCGGCACTTCCTTGGCCGGCTTCTCCGCGGGCATTGGAGCCTTGGGGACTCCAGCGGCTTGGGTCGGCCCGGCTCGCTCCCCTCTTTGAGCCTTCTTCTCGGCCGTGATGCTTCCCCAGTCACCGGCCTCTTTTGTTTCAAGGCGGCTTCGAACGCACCAGCGGAAAACTTCATCGCTGCATCCAAAAACGAGAAGTGTTAGCAACAACGTATAGCAGTTTTTCAATTGAGACAGAAGGAATCGGACGTCGTGCTCACCAACTGCCGGGGCCAACCGGCTTCTACCATGTTCTCCTCGGACAGGAGTTTCTTGTAACTAGGGATTTGGCAATTGGATAATTGGGTGAAGAGTTCCCTATCTCTCTCCCCCACGGTGGCATCATCATTGGAGCTGGTGTCCGACTCCATCCAATCGGTCCTCACCCCCTCGACATGGGCAAAAAGGAAGCGGGGTTTCCATCCCCTAATTTTGGATGGGAGACCTAAGGGGAAGGCCCTACCCGGCTTGGCGGTGAAAGCCCACCAGGCCCCCTCACCTTGGCGGCAGAGCTTGTAGAAAGCCCGGAACAGTGACAACCCTGGCCGGGCCTCCTGAAAATAGCAAAGAATGACAAAGGCGCATATGATCCAAATCGAATTCAGAGTCAACTACGCCGGCGCTAATCTATGCCTATCTAAAAGGTTCAGGAAAAAAGGATGGAAAGGAAGGCGCAGTCCACACCGGAAGAACTCCTCGTATAGAGCGATCCGACCAGGGTAGGCGGAGGTCACTCTATCTTTGGGCCCCGACGCGGATAGGCGAATGAAGCTGGGGACCATGTACTTAGCCCTAATGGCCTCTACGTCTTCGGGGGTCACGGTTGAGGCCACTCCGGACGGACCTGCCGAATCAGAACTCACCACCGAAGGTTATCCCGGATGGCGGAGGACACAGGAACTACCCTAATAGGGGAGGCTGAGGTGGACGGAGGCCCGGTCACCGTTGGTCGATCGCGGATGACGATTCCGTCCACCGGACGAGGAACCTGACTGGCTAAGGAGGTTTGATCTTCACTATCGGAATGGAAAGATTCAACTACATGCCTCTTACCCTCCCTAATGGCACGACAATCCATGGATGAAAAATCAAAGGGAATTTGGAGACAAAAGGGCTCAAGTCACAGAAGAACTCAAGAGAAGGAAAGCTGGAAGAAAATAATGGCAATGTAAAAGCTTTCCTCAGGCCCTTGGGGCGCTTTTATACCCTCATCTTCGAACGACGATAATCGAGGCCCCACCACGTGGTGCTCTCCTATTGCGCCACGAGCTATCTGCCGAAAATCTTGCCTGTGCCCAAGACGTGCTGCCTCGATTCGCCCTAAGGAGCGTGATCTCTGACCAATCACGGGGCATAGAAACGGAGAAGCAATGATAGCCTTTACCTTTTTCCATTCCCTCAATAGGCTTCCTCTTCGAGGCATCCGGTGCTAGCATCAACTCCCACCTACCACATGATTGTGAAAGATTTTTGAAGTGACACTGCTTCGGGATGATGCGCCAGCTCACCAAGCTATTAAAAGCACACTAAAGAGCAATCATTTTTTGAATTTTTGCGCCCCTCTCACCCAAAGGGCAGCGGGCGCGTGACCGTTCGCGCTCAGGGATGGGGGGGGCATTTGATGTGGCTGACGTAGCCACGAGGGCAATTATGGTAAAATCAAAATCTTAAGGCGGCCCCGCCTCAGCATCTCCAAGTCGGCCCCGACCTTCCCTGGTTGGCCCCGCTCGGCCCTGGCATTTCCAAGTCGGCCAAGTTGGCCCTGACCTTCCTTGGTCGGCCCCGTTTGGCCCCGGCATCTCCAAGTCGGCCAGGTCAGCCCCGACCTTCCCTGGTCGACCCCGTTCGACCCCGGTATCTCCGAGTCGGCCAAGTCGGCCCCGACCTTCCATGGTCGGCCCCACTCGGCTCCGGCATCTTCGAGTCGGTCAAGTCGGCCCCGACCTTCCCCGGTCGTCCCCACTCGGCCCCGGCATTTCCGAGTCAGCCAAGTCGGCCCCGACCTTCCCTGGTCAGCCCCACTCGGCCCCGGCATCTCCGAGTCGGCCAAGTCAGCCCCGACCTTCCCTGGTCGGCCCCGCTCGGCCCTAGCATCTCCAAGTCGATCGAGTTGGCCCCGACCTTCCTTGGTCAGCCCCGCCCCGGCATCTTCAGGTCGGCCGAGTCGGCCCTGCTCGGCCTCGGTGCCCTCCGGAGGGTCAAGGCTGTCTCAAGTCGGCCCCAGAATGGTCCTGGCTGTTCACACTGCCGTCCTTCTGACCTGCGCCGCCTGGCATCCCCAGGCCCAACTACTTACAGGTCACGCCGCTGATGAGACTGGACCTAACTACCTATCAGCCCCACTGATTGATGGGACGTAGCTCACTAACCATCGTTTTTTCCTCTCCGATGGGACATGACCCACCAACCAGCCCAAGTTTATGCAACCCCATAAACCCCGTGGACATTTCTTTCTTATGGAACTCCACGTGGTTGTGCAGGTGTCAATCCCCTATAAAAGGATAAGTCCACTCAGGAACAAGGTACGCAAACTCATATACTTGCTATCCTAATACTCTGAAAGGGACTTCCCTCTTTCGGAGGACTCATTTTTTCTTCCCAGAGCTTGTTTGAGCTCTCCCTTAGCTGTGACCTCGGTTACTGACTTGAGCATCGGAAGGTCCCCATCGGACACTCCTTCGGTTTTGGGACTTTTTGCAGGCCATCCGAGCAGGCGTGGGACCGTGGATTAAGCAGCTCTCTTCTTGGCGTTCAAGACCAGCGATCAAGCGTCATCAAGAATGGTTCAACTCAAAAAAATCCGAGAGAAATTTCGTCATCTAGCTTTTGTGGTCCTGAAAATAGTGTTAATGGTGATTGCCGAAGATCTCGCGAGCCCTGTTTCTTCATGCACGGATAGTCAAACATTTGGTTAGTTGGAATGCTCAAGCCAGCTTAAACGTTACCCATCTTTCACGTTTGTTTCCAAATAGTCTAGCATATACACCACAAAATATGATCACATTAGCCTAGTCTCCGCTCTCTGGCCAAAATAAAGTCACCATACGGTGTTGTGACTGATGAGATACAACCAGATGCCATGAAATAGTCACGCCATGTAGTTCTACATGCTCAATGTCTAATAATCAACTCATCTACCATCATTTGCTAATCTAATTAATCTAATAATGGGCAACTCAAGTTGTCTAGATAGGCTTGGCAACCTTTTTAATGCCTCAAGTCCAACACTACAAGCTAATTATGGGTAACTTTTTTTTTTTAATCCATAAACTTCGCTCATAAATCAGCTGTGATATTATTTATGCCTACTTATTGATTCAATTAATGAGCTGAATTTATACTATTCTAAACTTTTCAATTCATGTTTTTTTTTAAATTTGCATCTGATCTGATATGAAGCTACGGATGGGGTATTGCATTTTTTTACTTTATTTTTTCTCACACGCATATATACAGCTGATGAAATCGTTTGCTTCTGGAAACTGTTTAAAAGGTCAATGAAGAAGAAAGGAAAAATAAGAGTCTCGTGTAACGTGAATCACTTTCATCTCACCACGTCATAGATCATGGAAGAAATAGTCTGCCAGATTCCATTATTTGAGTAGCAGCACGGGGCTGGCATACAAAGTCCTAATTCTAGAAAGATAAGGCATAGACTAAACACCAGGACAAGTCGACCGATAGATTCTCTAAAGATTTTTAGAACCAAAGTACTCTACGAAGTCTTGGAGAGGAAGAAACATTGCACCGTTAATGATGCTGGTGATATTGAACAAGTTTTTCCACACATATCGTTGTCAATGAAATTAAACTACATTAAACGGTTTGCAGCCCAAGTTGCAGGAAACCGCGGGGTTCTCCTCTTGAACACGTCTTTGGACTCTCTGGGGCCCCGCGGCATCGCCATATTTCACGTTCGAAACCTACATTCCCTGGGATTCCAGGCTCTTCCACGTCCCTGAATCTTTGGGCAAAAATTTCATCCTTTTATTTTATTTTATTTTCTGTTGATCTAGAAACGGCAAGGAAAAATCATGCATACGAGTACCATGGATGGCATCTAAGCTTAAACGAAACGTGGATGATATCCAGTTTACGTAAAGGTGGAAATTTTCCTTTCTGAATCCAGGAACAGTTTTTGAAGAGAAGATATTCCGGCTTTTATTCCTTCATTGCATTCCCACTTCATTGGGTGACATCAATGGAAGATGATTCATCAAAAAAGTTCCCCTCAATCAAATCACTCATAAAGTTAATTACTACCGTGTAGGAAAGGAGAGAACACCAAGGTGGTGATGCTCAAGTCAGGATGACTTGGAGGCATCCAGACTTTGAAGATGACATAAGACGTGACGTTTTGGAATAACTCCATAATAGCTAGCATGCCAGAGTTTTCCAATAAAATCCGGAACATTTTATATCCCACTTTTGGTTTCCCTAAAGACATAAAAGTGCTGCTAATTTCGATGCCACCGGGTCAATAACGAGTCAATATCACAGGAACAGGGAGGCATAAAATAGAGCTTGCGAGCACTGCGAGGCCGTGAGTGGGTCCATTGGATCTGGCGCGTAAAAAGATCATGGCATCGGAGATGAGTTATGCCGCACACCAGGGGGACCGGGAGGAACTACTGTTCACCCCCTCTGTAGTAGAATTGAACATCAACCTTCTTGGCAGAAAGGGAACAAATAAAAGGTTGAGGCCGTGCTCACACGATAGTCACCATTTGGTCCCAGCTGTTAAATAATAGTTATTTCATATAACTGGTAGCGATGATTGCTGTTGGTCCAGTTGTTCCAACTAAAACTCGAAGCTTTGCCCTCATCTATTTCAATCGCATAGAAAATATCAGTAGGGAAAGGGAACCAAATGCTAGTTGATCGAAATAAAAGATGATGATGATCATTTCATTTTTTGATGAGATCATGCAAATTGATCAATAAACTTTTGATCCATGCGTTTATCTAGGAAGGGGTGTACAGAGACTGGCCTTGAAACGACATCCGCTACCGTCTCTTATTATCTCTCGTTGGTATCATCTCTTAATAAAATATGGCATTAAGTAAGAAGTGGAAGGATAAAGAATGATGTTAGAATATTGCTCGGCTACGAATGATGGTATCGAGGAATCAGGTGAGTTCCACTAAGATATTTTCATCGACATGAGAACAGATGCAAAACGAGGTAGGGGGCCGACGTTTTCTTAATTCAATGCGGAGAATGCGTCCAAAGTGGATAAGCTTTACTTTCTGAACCAATCTGCAATACTCTACCACCCATTGTCAACACCACTCATAAGTTTTGATAGTAAAATAAAAATAATAATAAAAAAAGACCGGCTACATCATTATTACAGTGACTCTGCGCAAGTAAAAATCTTAAATCTTACCATCCTTGTAACGTCAGCGTAACAAGTTGTTGAATTTATTATCATATATTATAAACGACAATAATAATAATAATAATGATAAAATATTAATTTGAAATTAATGAAAATAAATTTTAAATTATTATCATTTTTTCACTCAATTTGGTTTCGAATTATATAACCATATGTTATATAACAACTCTAATTCTTGGCGGCTAAAGCAACGATGGGTCCACCAAATTTTGATGGTGAGCCTCCAATTCCACCTCACTCAATCAACGAAGCACTTTCCACCAAATTAAAAAAAAAAAAAGGCAACCAGCAATCAACGTATCACACAGCACTGAGTATTAATTTTACGGATATCCAGAATAAATAAAATAAAAATAAAAAGGGGGCATACTCTTCAAGGAAAACTCGTGACTCGACGCTTGGGGGCTAATTTCCGAAGTCTCTCTTCTTCTGGAAAATTCCACGAGGTTTCGCTGTGGTATGAGATTGAGAAATTCCGTTGCGCGTTGGAGAACGCCGCCAGAGTCCTCTCCGCTCAACACAATTATCGGAAAAAAAATATCGCATATTTCTCGTCACAGCAGCAGGCTCTCCGATAGGTACGAAAAGGTCACCTATTTTTTATATTTTTCTTCTCTTTACCACTTTTTTTCCTCCCTAAATTCTCCTCGCGGTCTTCAAAGCCGGAGCCTTCCGCGCCTGGCGATTGAATCCATGATAAATCTAGGGTTTTTTTAGGGTTTTGATTCTGGCATCACGCGGTTAGCTGAAATCCTTCATCAATTCTAGATTTGAAGGCGTCCGCAGATCTGACCTTCTTCGGATCAATGGAGATGGCGGACGGGGAGATGATGTCGATGAGGGTGGGATGAGAGGAGGGGAATTGGCCGCGAGAGAGTGGTTGGATTGGATTTGTTGATAGGATGGAGGGGCCGCAAGGGGGATCGGGATCGAATTCCCCGCCGCCGTTCCTCACCAAGACGTATGAAATGGTGGACGACCCGTCGACGAATTCCATTGTGTCGTGGAGCTCCACGAATTCCAGCTTCGTCGTGTGGAACCCGCCGGAGTTCGCCAGGGATTTGCTGCCCAAGTACTTCAAGCACAACAACTTCTCCAGCTTCGTCAGGCAGCTTAATACTTATGTAAGTGAAACTGCTTGGAAAATAAAAAAATGAACTCATCCTTTCCATGGAACATTACTATTTGGTCTCGGATCATTTTCCTTTTTCTTTTCTTGTTGCGGATCATCTGTTTGTCTATTCACTTGAACCGATTTATGATTTTCTCTAAACAACATGGTTTTTATTGGTGATATATGAACCGGATGAAATCCTTCATCCAATACCCTACTCTGGAGCAAAATTTTAATACCATATGCGCATCCTACTTAAATATGTGTTGCCTGTTGATAATCCCATCCAAGAATTGACCTATTAATTTATTTATTTTTGCAATCTTGAAATATTTTTTTTCCCCTTCTCTCTCTGTGTTTTTGTTTGGGACGGGGGATGGTAAAGAACTTTGAATTGGTTAGTAATGGCTTTATTCAGCTTATATAACAGAATGTTTTCCAGAACTTCATCAGAAAAATTCTCCTCTCTCCTTTTTTTTTCCCTCCCTTTTCCCTGTTTATGCTCTCTGTTTATAATTCAGTTTGCATGTGAGAATTGTGTGGTTGCTGCTGTATGCTTCTCAGAATGAATTCATATATCTTCTGTCCCTTTCCAGGGTTTTAGGAAAATAGATCCTGACCAGTGGGAATTTGCAAATGAGGATTTTATAAGGGGCCAGAGGCATCTGTTGAAAAATATTCATAGACGCAAGCCAATACACAGCCATTCGCTGCACCACCAAGGCAATGCAGGGCCATTATCAGAATCAGAAAGACATGAGCTTGAGGAGGAAATCAGGAGTCTCAAACATGAAAAGGGTTTGCTTATATCGGAGCTTCAGAATCACACTCAACAACAGCATGGAATCGAGCGGCAAATGCAATCTTTAGAGGAGAGATTACATGCTATGGAGCACCGCCAGAGAAGTATGATGGACTTCTTGACCCAAGTCATGCAAAGACCTGGATTTCTCTCTAACTTTGTACAACAAGCTGAATTTCACAGCAAGAAGAGGAGATTGCCAAAAACCAATTACTTCTGTGAGGATGCTAATATGGAAGAGAATCGTATTGTATCTTTCCAGGGTATGAGCAGAGAGAAATCAGACATTGTATCTATGCATGAGTTTGACATGGAGCCATTCGAGAAGATGGAATCATCCTTGAATTCATTGGAGAATTTTTTCCGAGGTGTGAGCCAAGCTACTGGTGAAGATATGTACCATGACAGTGCTTTACCGTCTTTGCCATCTGGTGTAGTTCTTACTGAGATGCATGCATCATCAGGGGACACTGATGTAAATCTGCAATCAGCATCACCAAAATTGCACCCTTCTTCACCTTGTTTGGGAGATATCCATTCATCCCCAGAACTGGCAGAATCTACGAGTTATGCAGAAAGCCCAGCTCTTCCCTTAACAGAGATTCACACAGATATAAGGAATAAGGTTTCTGAGATAGATGTAAATTCAGAGCCTGCTGCTCCTGAGGTTGATTCATCCAGAGATAGAACCACTGGGGCTGCAGCTTCTACAGTGCCTACTGGTGTAAATGATGTTTTCTGGGAACAATTTCTTACAGAGACTCCTGGTTCCTCTGACACTCAGGAGGTCCAGTCAGAAAGACGAGATACAAATGACAGAAGATCTGAAGGAAAGTTGGGGGAGAGGGAACATATCTGGTGGAGCAGGAGGAACGTTGATCAACTAGCAGAAAAAATGGGTCATCTCACTTCAGCTGAGAAAACCTGATGATAGTTCTTTTGTTTTAGATTTAAATGTTTTCATGGTAGCTTTCTGCATCTTAGCAGTGAGGTATGACTGGTTATGTTCATGTACGATAAAGATGTTCTATATTCAGTTTCTATTTCTCTTGCTTGCATAATTAGTAACAAACTAATTTGTTGTTGTAATATTATGCTATTTCATTAATGTATAGATTCATCTTGGCGTTAGTGACATGACATGGATTTAAACATTAAGCTTAGCTTACTTCTGGTTTACTTGTTACCCAAAAAGAAGGGGAAAACTTTCTAGTTCTTTTTCTTACATGTTTCATGTTAATTTACATTGCTGCAGTGTTCATATACTGGAGACAAAATATAATTGAAAGTGTTGTTAATAGGCACCCACGGCATTGTGGTGGATGTGCTTTGAACTTCTGAAAGTTAGAACTGACAGATTTGATGAAGCTTATATGTTGCACAAATATGAGGTAAAATGATAAAGAAACTAACAGAGATTCAATGCTCATGAATAATGAACACAAAGTTCTTGATAGAGGAACTTGGATATGCATTGAAAAATTATAAAAATGTGTGTGGCTTGGTCAGGCTAGGTGGGCCGAAATGTAATTTCAGGCTCAATTTGATCTTTACTTATTTATGGTATGAGAACAACATGCTCATTTTTTTGTTCAAAATCATGATCAGTAATCTGGCCTTGCCTAACTTAGCCTCTTTGTTGTTTGATTGTAAGAAGCCTGAGTTCAAATGAAATGCCACCGATTTGATAACCATCTTTATTTTCATTTTACATCAGAACAAATGGATCCTTTTTTCCTGGTCCTAAAGACTTCTGTCAAGTAAAGATGTTACTTATCATCAATCTTATCATAACCTGTTCACTATGACGTAATACTTATGGACATATAAATATTGTTGTAATTTCAGAAATCTGTAGAATATAAGGTCTATCCAAAATCACTGGCATATCATGAAGCAGTGCATACCAAGATTTTCATGGATCAATAATTGAAATGTTGCATTTTTGTTTAAGGAATTGGTTCTTAGCATCTACATGCAGTTCCATACCATTTTTTCCCTCAAAAATCATTTATTCTGTTAACCATGATGCACTAATTGATTGAATTGTTTTCTGGTGTCATTTTGCTAAGTTTTGATGTGAAACGTGAATTAATTGTAAGATAATAATCGTGCTGCTTTATTTTGTCAAAATTCTGCGCAGGTAGTCAGATATTTGGACCCTGAAATTATGGTAGCTGCAATAGTTAGAAAATACAAATTCACAAATGTTTAGTGCTATTTGACTAGTAGAATTTGATACATTGGTCAGACTCTGTGTTGTTAAATAATTTTTTACAGCCCATAATATGAACTCTGTTGTAGAAAGGATAAGGTTGGTTACAGTTCCACAAGTCATCTCTCTCTGATTGAAACCAAAACAAAGGACTGCCTCTGGCTTCCTTTGCTCCATTTGCATGCAGTCCCTTAGTATAAAGTCAAGAAGATTTTCATTAGGCTTATATTTGGACCATTGACCCTTCTCTGATACATGTTTTAGGAGTTCTAAAGATCCTTCTTCATTGTAATTTTTATTATATGCCCATTAAATTGGACCAAAATTTGACGGAGACTATGGGTTGATTGGATTTTGCCTTGATTAATGGGACCACTGTTCAAGCATCAACAGTATTTTCTGGTGTCTTGCAACTATATAATGATTTAGTTTCTTTTACAAGCATCCAATCCTCTATGCTAAGTATATGATTACTGTTCTTTCCCTTTTAGGTCTATAGATAAGATTTAGTATGGGGTGATTCCAAGGGGCTCATATAGATTGCAGTCATGTTATGCTAATTCTTCAAATTTGATCAGAACTTAGATATTAACTTTGAGTATGAGGATTTTTGGGTCTGTGAATGACTTACGTATCTAAAATTACAAGGTTGTCTGATTGCAGTAATTGATGAAAGGATTGTCATGATCCATGTTGGTCCTTTACAGAGTCAATGAAAACCTGTTTAGATGGATGTTTCAAAGCCTGTTTAGATGTCAACAAGAACAAAACTTTATCACAAATGAAAGTTGTGAGTTGTTTTTCTTTCATATTTACTTTTCAAAATTCTTAGTTATGTGCTGATAAGCTGTAGTTCTTTGTCTCTATTGAATATGAGATTGTTTCATTGCCTGGTTCGATATTCTGGTAAACTTAAGAACTAAAATGGGTTGCAATATTCTTAGATTAAGGTTGAATGTTGGTTTATTTTAGAGACTTGTGTTTTGAGGCCTTTGGAGACAGGAAGCTGAGAGGTGCCTCTGTTGGGATTTGTTTAGAAGTTGTCAGCTCTCTTCCTACCTTTGCATCAGTGCATAGGAGTTATAATTCATGTCCAACAAAATATGTTTGGTGGATTAAGGGATTTCCTTTATTGAAATACTCGCACCATCTCCTGTGATCAGTATGTTGATGATGCCAACTCATTGAAGGATAAAGTGGATAGTAAAATGAGATGGCATGAACACATATGAGAAAGATTTTGAGACTGCGGCAATGAGAGGTTCTCCAATATTTGATAAAAGATTCAGGAGGAAAAGGAGAGTGTCCAGGGTAACACACATGGAAATATTGAAAAAGGGTTTGGGAACAGATTGCAAGAATATCAGAGGTAGCCCTTAATAATAATGATTGGTAAATGAGGATGCATAAAGACAACCCTAATAGTTGGAACGAGGTTTGAAATAATGGTTATGATGAAAGTTTTCTTTGGAATAAATATGTTGTGTATACATGTTTGAAGTTAGGTTTGGGTATTGCCAAGAGTAGGATTGTAGGCTCAAATATTATTTTAAAAAATGTTTCACATCTGGCTTGCTGGTTAGGAATTAAGACTTTATTGGTGGTGGTGTTATTATTTCACATCTGGCTTGCTAGATAGAGTTCTTAATCAACTTTCACTCTTTTCCTCGTACCAGGTATTCATTAGTTGATGCATCCCTTCGCTCGGAACCCAATGATTAGATACAATCGGGGATTGCAATATCAGTTTTTCATAACTGTTGATACTTTATAGTGCTCAATAGGCGTGGGTGCCAAGTAAAAAATTGTGTTCTCATGTAGGACACCATACATCCTTAGTCACCTGAAACAAAGACACCTACTTTGAATATTTGAAGAGATTAAAAAAAAATTAATATATGAATTTGTTGTTCTATTATATTAAAGTATGGCAGTCCTCTTTTTCTGGACTTTTTTACTTGCAATAGTTGACATTGATGGTGCCAACTGCACCAAATTTTCCATTAAATACTTAAAAAGTGCTATACTTAAAAAGTGCTAATGTTTTCCTTTGAAAAAAATCAACTCCTAATACTTTCAGATTGTATATGTAGCACTTAAATTGGCGCATCGCATGATGCATGCATCAAAATGAATCATAAAAGAGAACATGCCCATCCTTTAGCAATTGCTTACTCTTATTAGGTGCTGCCTCAGAAAACCTTTTTTTTATATATTTGTATTTTCATCGCCCATTGTGATGCATTCTTTGAAGAAAAATAAAAAAGGCCTACGGTGATGACAGAGAAATGCTACTAAAATTTTTTCACAATTACTGGAGGATTAATGTTTTTGGGGTTGAATAATAACAAATGGCCAAAAAAGTCTAAAGCATGGAAGACTAGAACAAGTCACCTCAAATAATCTTGGTTGTAGAATGGGAACAAAATGTAAACCTCCAAAAGATGTTGATGGGTGGTTGTACAGGGCATTGAGAGGGAGACTCACTGTTTTATGACCAGCAGCATTTCAAACTGGGAGAGAAGTTTGGAAAGGTAGCAGATTTGAACTTTGAGAGGAGATATAAATGACGCTAAGAAGGCAGTCGTGCATAGACTCTGTTACATTGTTGGGTTCTGCCACTAGGCTTTATTGGAGAGTATTTTTAGGGGGGTCCTGCGAAACATTTTCTGAAAATTAAGGTTTACCATGGTACTCCCTTTTGGTTGATGTGCAAATTTTTTTATGAAATGTCAAAGCTACGTATACAAACTTTGGCTAATTCACGTCTTTGTTTGAAGTAGGATTTTGAAAATGTTACAAACTGTGATGTTTATTTTTTGATGAGGGTTGCAAAGTGGTCAGTGGAAAGACTTGTTCTGAGAATTTTATGTCAGTTTTTACACATCACTTTATTTGGTCTCCCTTTTGTTGTGTGAAGCCTTTTTAAATGTTTGCTAGCATTGAAAGATCCCATGCACTGTTGTTTGGAAGTTATAGTTGCCCTGGTCTTGCTTTTTAGGGCTAATCCGTCGTGTAGTCCACCAATTATAAAGTTCCTGATATTGTGCAGTTTACCGATGAAGATTCTAGTTGTAGGTGTTGCCGTGTTGCTGGAGTTTCTTCGTGGTTGGCCGGCCAAAAGGGAAAACCATATATGCTTTAATTGAAAGTGATCTGTTTATCTGTCCCACCATCAGAAGCAAGGTAGGCGAATTTCCAGAACACTACAAGCTCTCATTGTCAGGAGGTTAGGCCATCAACTTCAGAAACACTGTAGTCATCGATTAGCTAGCCAAGAAAAAGTAGCGTGATTTAGGTTGGTGATTTTGATGGTTGCACGTCTCTTCCCCTTGAAGGGATCGGTTTTGGATGTGATGATGGATGTTAACCAGCCCGTACTATCCAATGGTACCTTGGCTGATATGATGGGACTATTCACCAAACTTCCACATCTCTGCCATGTTTTCACGCCTTTATGCTGCAATAGTCGTGTGTGTGGTTATCAGTGAGAGAACATGCAATCTACTTCAGAGCTTTCGCAAGGGCTTAGGAAAGAATTGCAGCGAGGGGCTCGATTTCTTTCCATGTGCTGGTGATAAGGTGGGCACGCATCGATAGAGCGGAGAAATCTTGATTTCCAATTCCTTTTTCCCGCGTTTCGTTTCATCCATTTTGTCTTTTATTTGTTGAACTTGATATGGCTGTTTCAATACCATCAAGATTAACGATAAAGAAGACTAACGAAACTTTACCTCAGTCTCCAAAATACTCTCGACCTTCGGAACACCCCGGCCTCTGAGGCACTGTCGGCCTCGGAGCTTCATCCCCGGCCACGAGCTTTAGTCTTCGAGACACTCTCGTGCTTTATCCTCGGAGGCACCCATGGACTAGAGCTCCCATCACGATCCAGCATCTGGGACTAGTAGCCTATAGCCTCGAGCCACCTAGCACGCCCATATGACCGTGCCCCATAACGGCGTATGGCCCACCATCTGCCGTAACAGCACATGGCCGTACTCTATAATGGCGTATGAACAACCACTCGTCCGTAACAGTGTGTGGCCATATTCTGTTACGTCGTATGGTTCATCACTCGCTTGTGGCTGCATGTGGCCATATCCCATAACGGCACGCACTTGGTGCAACCATAGCCACCAGACACCTGTAATGTCATACTGGCAGGTGGCATGTGAGACGGAACACCTCTGACACGCCCACGATCCATCACTGTCGGCCTTGCCTTTTTGTCCGTTATTGAACAGCAGTATCATGAAATCATCAACCTTCTGGAAATATGAAAGAGGAGAACCTTCGAATAGGTATAAAGGTCCACGTCTACAACAAGGGAAGGATCTTGAACCCTAATCTCTAGCTTTCTTCTGCTAGCTAAACTCTTGTTTGTTCCCAAGTGACTGATTTGAGCATCGAAGGGTCCCCACCGGAGCATCCGGTCTTCGGGGACTTTTTTTTGCAGGACTCTAGTGAGGAAGATCTCCATTTTCCCGGCGTTCGAGGAATGTGACTTGGCGTCAACAGATTGGCGCGCCAGGAAGGGGGGATGTAAAGAGAAAAGCTTCGAACTTGTTAGAAGAACTTCTCTTTCCCCGAGCTCTCAAGCCATGGTGACGACCCGTGCGAAGGGGGTCTCCACCAGTTATGCTGTGGGGCAGCGTCAGGAGGCTGAGCCGCTCGCAGTTGGCCCCTCCGTTCCCCCAGCGACGCCCTGCACCACCACTGCAGCAGCTTCAAGAAGACCGGCTCGCCATCCTCGCCGCTCAAGTCCAATCTTTGGCGACCGTAGTCCAAGGTCTACAGCATCAAGCGGCGCTGCACAGCAGCCAGAGCTGCTCCCGTCAGTTCCTGAAATGATCCAACCCAGCCAACACTCTTCTCGGAGGAGGTCTCCCATCCGAGAGGCTCGCCATCGCCGCGCTTTACCCAAGCCTCACCGCCGGGAAGCCTCCAAGAGGCCCCGGTCACCCTCTCGCCACGCCAGTGTGTCTCCTAAGCGGCGGCAAGGGAAGGAGGCGGAGCGCCCTCGTCGGCATCACCGCTACTCTTCCCCCTCCTCAGAATCTCCGAGGGAAGGGTCCTTCGACGACCGAATCGCCCACCGAGCTGAGCGCCGGCTCGACGAGTACAATCAGCGGCTGGAGGAGCTCAGCTGCTGAATCACCAACCCATCGGAGGCGGACTACGACAACCGCCGCCCCTGTCCCCCACATCATGGAGGAACCTATATCGACTCGGTTCCGCCTTCCTCAGCTGGACCCATATGACGGGATCATGGACCCCCTGGACCACTTGGAAAGTTATAAGGTCCTCATGCAGGTCTAGGGGCAATCGATTCGCTCCTATGCATCGCCTTCCCCGCCACTTTGAAGAAAGCTGCTCGAGCTTGGTACTCCCGCCTGCCGCCACGGAGTATCGACTCCTTCCGCTAGCTGGAGAGGGCCTTTATGGCCTATTTTGATGCCTGTCAGAAGATTCCAAGGGTGGCAGACAGCCTCTTCTCCGTCTAGCAAAAGAGTGACGAGTCCTTGCGGGACTACGTCGCTCGGTTCAAGTAGGCAGCCCTGGAAGTCTACAACCTCGAGGACTCCGTGGCCACCCTGGCCTTGAAGCGAGGGCTCCGCCCCTCCCGCTTTGCATACTCTTTCAACAAGAAGCCGCCCGGCTCCTACGCCGAGCTCTTGAGTCGGGCCCAGAAATATATCTGTGCTGACGAGGCTGATTCCTTCTAGCGCGAGGTTAGCGGAAGTACTGCAAAGAAGTCAGCCCGCCCAGAACCTGCTGAAGCTCGCCCCAGGAGGCCTGAGCCTCCCCGCCGACCAGACAATCGTTCCCGAGCTCCTGCACCGAGGGACGGGCCCTACACTCCTTTGCTCACCCCGATATCGCACATCTTGCTCGAGATCAAGGGCGAGCCCTATCTTCAGCGCCCTCCTCCACTGAACCCAAAGATCTCCCACAACAAGAACCTGTACTGCCGCTACCACAGGGACCACGGCCATGACACCGACAACTGTCGCCAACTGAAGAAGGTGATAGAGGATCTTATCCAGCGTGGCCACCTGGGGAAGTTCGTCCAGAGGAACAACCCGGGAGCTCCTGGCCCGTCAGCGCCGCCGCCACCGATGATCAATAATGCTCCAACCGAAAAGACGGTGGCTATGATTTCCTGGGGGGTAGGTGGCCCGTCCAAGAGGCCGAGGAGGAGGGAGAGTTAGATTATGTAATCCCTTTTTTTAAAAGGGACCTAGAGGGGGTGGTCAACAAAAATGATGATAGCGTCGTCGTGTCCATGACGATCGTTAAACACCCTGTAAAAAGAATTTTGGTTGATAGTGGAAGCTTGGTGGACGTTCTGAGTTACGATGCTTTTGTTCGCCTGAACCTGTCTCCTGGCCTGCTTCGACCTGCCGCTACGCCCCTGATGGGGTTCACCGGAGACTCCGTGAAGGTCGAGGGAGAAATCACTCTCCCTATCACAGCCGGAACGACCCCGCATCAAAGTACAGTTTTCATGAGCTTCCTGGTGGTCCGGGTGCCTCTTGCCTATAATGCCATACTCGGAAGGCCCAGACTTAACCTCTTGGATGCTGTTATTTCCACCAAAAGGCTCCTAGTGAGGTTCCCCACCAGCGAGGGGGTCGAAGAGATGTGGGGGAGCAGAATCCACCACCACTTTGCTACCACATGGCCCCCAGTCCTCAGGGGTGATATATGCACCTGCTCCAGAAGCACTGGACCTCCGAGACTCAGAGAGGCGGGGGGAACCGACCGAGCACCTGCTAGCCTTTCCTCTGGGAGAAGACCCGGCGCGACTATCCAAGTTAGGGCCCTGCTTCCGGAGGAGGCCCACAACCAACTCCTTGCCTTTCTGCGAGCCAATGCTGATATCTTCACCTGGTCGGCATCCGACATGCCAGGCATTTCGGAGGAGGTGATCACCCACCAACTCAACATCAAGCTGGAGTGCCGATCCGTTCGGCAAAAGAAGAGGAGCTTTGCTTCAGACAGACAGAAGGCCATAGACGAACAGGTGCGCAAGCTGACGACGACCGGTCACATCAGCGAGGTGCACTATCCCGACTGGCTAGCGAATGTTGTAATGGTCCGCAAGGCCAGTGGGAGTTGGAGGATGTGCGTGGACTTCACTGATCTCAACAAGGCGTGCCCCAAGGATAGCTTCCCACTACCTCGGATCGACCAGTTGGTGGACGCTACGTCCGGCCACGAAACCCTCACCTTCATGGACGTATTCTTGAGGTACAATCAGATCTGGATGAACCCAGCTGATGAAGAGGCGACCTCCTTCATCACCGAGAAAGGGATTTACTGCTATAAGGTGATGTCGTTCGGGTTGAAGAATGCAGGAGCCACTTACCATAGGTTGATGAACAAGATCTTTAAGGATCAGATCGGGCACAACATGGAGGTATACGTGGATGACATGCTGACCAAGAGCACCCACGCCACGGACCATGTTGCCGACCTTACAGAGACCTTCGCCAACCTATGCCGGTACCGAATGAGGCTGAACCCCTGCAAGTGCGCCTTCGGGGTTGCGGCAGGCAAGTTTCTGGGCTTTATGGTGACTCAGCGAGGAATCGAAGCTAATCCCGACAAGATCCGAGCTATTTTGGATATGAGGCCCCAGCTAACAAGAGGGAGGTGCAGCGTCTGACCAGGAGAGTGGCAGCCTTGAGCCGCTTCATGTCAAGATCGGCAGAAAGGTGCCTGCCCTTCTTTAAGGCGCTGCGCAAGGTCAACAGCTTTGAGTGGACGAAGGAGTGTCAGGAAGCCTTCGAGGAACTGAAGAAATTTTTATCACTCCTCCGCTGCTGTCCAAGCCGAAGGGTGGGGAGGAACTCTTTTTGTATCTTGCAGCCCCCCCTGAGGCCGTCAGCTTCGTGCTTGTCCGCATGGAGGCCGACGGGGTGCAGAAGCCGGTCTACTACACCAGCAAAGTGCTCCACGACGCCGAGACGAGATACTCTAAGATCGAGAAGATCATCTTCGCCCTGGTGGTCTCCACTCAGCACTTCCGACCCTACTTCCAAGCTCATCCAATCGTGGTGCTCACGGACCAACCTCTCCGGACAATCTTGTCCTATCCTGACACTTCCGGTCGGTTGGCCAAGTGGGCCATCAAGTTGGCGGAGTTTGATTTATCCATTCGGCCAAGTTCTGCAATGAAGTCTCAGGTGTTAGCCGATATTTTGGTCGAGTGCACCTGGGCCGAGGAGCGTCCGGAGGAGCTATGCCCAGAGGCACACGTGGAGTCTTCCACGGCTGAAGCGGGAGAGGAGGACTGGATCCTGCACATAGACGGAGCATCGAATTCCCAGGGGAGCGGGGCCGGACTCATTCTTGCAAGCCCCGAGGGGGAGGTGGTGAAGTGTGCCCTTCGATTTTTGTTTCGGCCAACAAAAATCAGGCGGAGTATGAGGCCTTGCTGGTAGGGATGAAGCTAGCCAAGGAGCTTGGGGCGGAGCGTCTGAGGGCCTTTACAGATTCCCAGCTTGTCTCCGGGTAGGTTGCTGGAGAGTATGAGGCCAAAGACCCGACCATGTCTCGCTACCTAAGCAAGGTGCAGTCCTAGGCCTCTCGGTTTTCCTACTTTCGTGTCAGCTACATTCCTCGGGTGGAGAATGCCCGAGCTGATGCGCTGTCCCACTTGGCCACTTCGGCCGATGGGACCTTGGGAAGGACGTACGTGGAGCATCTGCAAGTCCCAAGCATTGAAGCAGCAAGAGGAAGCACTACCGGTCGAGCAAGAGCCCTCTTGGATGGATGTCTACGTCCGATATCTCACTGATGGCGCTATCCCTGAAGACCCAACCAGGCCAGATTGCTCAGGCGGCGGGCCCCAAAGTTCTTAATAATGGATGGGAAGCTCTACCGAAGATCATTCTCATACCCGGTCCTCAGGTGCGTCGGACCTACTGAAGCTGACTACATCATGCAAAAAATCCATGAGGGCATATGTGGAGTCATCTGGGGGGCAGAGCACTGGCGTACAAGGCCCTGCGGCAAGAGTACTACTGGCTAACCATGAGAGAGGACGCGGCCGAGCTTGTCAAGAGGTGCGACAGCTGCCAGCACCATACCAACATCCAGCGGCAGCCGATGTCTCAGCTGACCCCTCTGGCGGCTCCTTGGCCCTTCGCCCAGTGGAGTATGGACATCTTGGGGCCATTCCCTCCAGCCTCCGGTCAGCGCAAGTTCCTGCTAGTGGCCATCGACCACTTCACCAAATGGATTGAGGCCAAGGCGCTTGCCAAGATCACTGAGGGTAAGATGAGGTCCTTCTTCTGGAAGTCTATAATATGCTGGTTCGAGCTACCGCATACTCTCGTCACCGACAACGGTCGGCAGTTCAACAACACACCCTTTCGATGATTCTGCACCAAGCTCGGCATCCATCAGCGGTTCACCTCTGTAGGGCATCCACAGACCAACGGAGCGGCTGAGGTGACCAACCGCATCATTCTCCAAGGATTGAGAGCCCGGCTGGACGACTGCAAAGGACGCTGGGTGGAGGAGCTCCACAGCGTACTGTGGGCCTACCACACAACGCCATGAGCCCCCACTGGAGAGACTCCCTTCAGCCTTATCTTCGGATCGAGGCCGTCATTCCTGTGGAGATCGACGCCCCGAGCCCCAGGGTGGAGGCATACAGCGAAGAGGACAATCCGAACCAGTTGCGGGCCAACCTCGACCTGGTGGAAGAGGTATGGGACCAAGCGTGACTCCGATGGCAGCCTATCGACAGCGAGCGGCTAGGTATTACAATGCTCGCGTCTGCCCAAGGACCTTCCTGCCGGGGGATCTCATCCTTTGGTGAGTCGAAATCTTAAAGCTGACGGAAGGAGGCAAGTTAGCACCGAACTGGGAAGGGTCCTACCGAGTCACCGAGGCACTCCGTCACAGAGCGTACAAAATTGAAGAGCTGGACGGAAAGTTGCTCCCCGGACGTGGAATGTCACAACCTCTGCCGGTATTATCAGTAGCATACCCTTTTCTTTACATGAAATCTCGTGCTTGTATTCTTTTGGGGCCCTCGCCCTGCACTTGAAATTAATAAACAGGAGTCTGAGCATCTTAGCTCTTCAACAAAAAGCCCGAGGCCAGCTCGGCATGAAAAGCCCAGTGTACCACTGGCAGACCGATGTACCATCGATTCTCAACAAAAAGCCCAATGTACCATTGGCATCGAAGACCCAATGTACTATCGGATTAAAAAGCCCGAGGCCAGCTCGGCACGAAAAGCCTAGTATACCACTGGCAGATCGATGTACCATCGGTTCTCAACAAAAAGCCCAATGTACTATTGGCATCGAAGACCCGATGTACCATCGGATTCAAAAAGCCTGAGGCTAGCTCGGCACAAAAAGCCCAGTGTACCACTGGTAGACCGATGTACCATCGGTTCTCAACAAAAAGCCCAATGTACCATTGGCATCGAAGACCCGATGTACCATCAGATTCAAAAAGCCCGAGGTCAGCTCAGCATGAAAAGCCCAGTGTACCATTGGTAGACAGATGTACCATCGGTTCTCAACAAAAAGCCCAATGTACCATTGGCATCGAAGACTCGATATACCATCGGATTCAAAAAGCCCAGTGTACCACTGGCAGACCGATGCACCATTGGTTCTCAACAAAAAGCCCAATGTACCATTGGCATCGAAGACGCGATGTACCATCGGTTCTCAACAAAAAGCACAATATACAATTGGCATTGAAGACCCAATGCGCCATCGAACTCGAGAAGACCGAGTCTTCCTCGGCGTTCCAAGGCCGATGTTCCATCGGTCCCCAGAAGCTCGAGCCTTCCCCGGCGTTCCAAGGCCGACGACCCATCGGTCCCTAGAAGCCGAGTTTTCCTTGGCTTTCCCAAGGGTCTGGCCCTATACAGCTAAGTCAAAGCCACTCGTGGGTGAGTAAAGATGCCCCCTCGGTGCCGACGAAGCCACAAAGGGTCCCACATCGGCAGCTCGGGTTTAAAAGCGACACAATGTAGTTATTTAAAAACAACTCCATTAATGATGGTGTTTACAAAATGCCGACCGAGTCGGACTTTACAAAAATAAGGAGGAAGTTACAAAAATTCACGGGTCGCCGCTGCAGGCTCGTCGTCGGACGAGGATACTTCGAAGAGGCGCTCCGGCTCAACCTCTAGGGCATGGGGAAGGTTCAGGTCTCGAGCAACTTTCTCCTTCCCGCATCAGAATCCCTGGAGATAAGCATTCGTTGAAGCTTCGGCCATTTCGTCCGCAAAGTGCTCGGACGCCCGGAACTCCTCTACAGCCTTAGCGGCCCTAGCCTCGGCAGCTTCCTCCACTTATGCGGCTCGGGCCTCCCTCTCCGCGGCCAGAGAGGCTACTGCCGCCCTTTCGGCCTCTTTGGCATGCTCCGCCTCCTCCTCGGCACGCCTGGCCCTATCCTCGGCCGCTTGGATGGCCGAGTTCAACTCGGCAATGTGAATGTTTCGGGCTTCGATGGCGCCCTCGGCCTCGGTAAGTTGGCTGAGTGCCACCCACAGTCGGCTGGCTTCGGCCTCCGCTCTGCTCTCGGCCCTCTTTATTTCATCGGCTCGATCGGTCCTCGCCGATTCCAGAGCCCTCTCTGCAACCTCGGCCCGGGCTTGGGCGTCTTTGGCGTCTTGTTGAACCTGGCGGAGGACGGCCTTCCCTTCACCAATAGCCTCCCGAGTGAGCACTACGGAGTTCGTCACCTGTACTCTAGACATCAACCAGGCAAACTATTAAAAATTAAGTCAAGAGCAGGGGAGGTAACTTACTCGGACCAGGGCCGAGAAGGCCTCTCGAAAGAACCTGGTCGCCCCCAGATTCCGGAGTTCCTCCTGGAAGTCAGGCTGAACAACTTGAAGCGCGAGACCTTCTTCCCGACGCCCATCGTTCATCAAAGAAAATCTGGGAGGGGTCGGACCGGCCCTGCTCCCCTCGGAGTCTTCGGTGCGCTCAGGCTCGTTGTGCGGGGGCTGCCCGTCGGCGCTTCCTTCGGAGGTGAGCTCACTACCACTGGCGACTCCGCGCTCGAGCCCCGCTTTGTCTCCATCGGGGCCGGCTCCGCGGACATCTGGGGCTATGTTGCCCCTTCAACCCTCGCTCCCTCCGGGGGGGTGTCAGCCATCAGATCCACGGGCACAACTGGAGATCCTTGGCACTCGGGGGGCGGAGAAACCTGCACCGTCGGACGCTTGGGGCCGAGGCCTGCTGCCCTCGCTCGGCCCCTCCTGGGCCCTCATTCTTTTAGCAGCGGCCTTCTTGAGTTTGCGGGTCGGGACCTTCATGGCTGCACAGCATCAGTCGGAATTAGTAAAAAAAAAAAGGAGGAAAAGAAAAAGAAGCTTGGCAGAGTACTGGGACGCCTATTACTCACCAGTTTAGGTGGTGAGGCCCGCCAGCCGGAAGTTGTCCTCCGACAGAAGCAGGGTGTATCTGGGATGTCGACAGTCAATAGCTGCCCCAGTGCCTCCTTGTTCCCCGGGAGTATAGTGGTGTTCATGTTAGGCCGGAGGTCAGGTTCCCCCACCCAGGCTTAACGTGGTCGAGGTCAGCAAAGAAAAACCATGATTTCCATCCCTTGACGGAGAAGGGAAGAAGCAGCTTAAGGGCATGACCGGGTCGGGGCTGGAACAGCCACCAACCCACCTGCTGCCTAAGGATGTAAAAACTGCGGAAGAGGGAGAGTCAGGGCGCAATTTAGAGGTGGTGGCAGAGAATAATGAAAGCACTAATGGTCCGAAGGGAGTTCGAGACCAGTTGAGTGGGGGTCAGGGAGTAATAATCCAAAAGATTGATGAAAAAAGGATGAAAAGGCAGTCAGAGACCTACTCTAAAAGAAATTTCATAAACAACTACTCTACCGGGCCGGGAAAGATCACCCTATCATCGGGGGTCAGAAGGAAAAGCTCGACATCTCGGAAGATCTGGTAACGGGCCCTGATACTTGCCAGGTCCTGACCCATTACCGTGGAGGTGGTCCCCATCGGGGATTCTGCCCCCACCCTTGAGGAGGTGCCGGACGCCGCCGATGCCCCTCGTTGAAGCCTGCTGGTGGCCGCGGGCGTCTCCTCGCGGGAGCCCGGTCGGTGACTGCCGTTGGGCGAGAGGAATGCGGTCCTCCGGATCGGAGGACCATGAAGGAAGGGGAGATGGAGAGGCACGAAGCCTCGAGGGAAAAATGTGATCGTCGAAGGGAGCAGAAGAGGTCCAAGAAGGAGACGAGGCCATGGAGGAGGTTGAGAAGGAAGTGAAGAGGTCTGAAAAGCACAGAGGGCTAACTTGGAGAAAAAAATGGCGAAGACTGATTCTTGGGTCGCAGGAGGAGTCGGGGGCTAAAGGAAGAAGACAACTGGAGCAAAGTGATGGAGGCCAGTCCTTTGCCCGGCTTAAAGCGATTTCAAATTGTCCCGCCCTACTTACCCAGCCATGTGGACCTCCGCTATAGGCTGGGTCGCCTCGGCAGGCACTCGGCGTGTGAGACGAACCGCCTCCGGCCAATGATGGGACACCGCTGACGTCAGCGTCATGATGGCAATGATGGCGGCCGCTTTTCTTGAATTTCAAGAGGATAACCCTGACTCGAGGACGATCGCTACGATCGGACAGACGACAGTAACTGCCCCTTCATGTCCCCCACGTCGCCTGCGTAAAGTCATTGCAACACCCAAAGATACGTGTTCGGGAGCGGTTGGCAACGGATGGGGATCAGCCACTGGGGATGTGACACCCCTTTCGCCTTGCAGAGATGGGCTCGCTTCGTCTCAGGGGCGAGGGGGCATCTGATGTGGCTGATCCAACACCGTCAAAGTTAACGGTAAGGGAGATTAATGAAACTCTGGCTCGGCCTCCGGGACACCCTCGACCTCTGAGGCACCGTCGGCCTCGAGCTTCATCCCCGGCCTCAGGCTTTAGCCTTCGGGACATTCTCGGGCTTTAGCCTCCGAGACATTCTTGGGCTTTAGCCTCCGAGGCACCCATGGACTAGGGCTCCCATCATGATCCGGCATTTGGGACCGGTAGCCTATAGCCTCGAGCCACCTGGCACGCCCACGTGGCCGTGCCCCATAACGGCGTATGGCCCACCACCTGCTCGTAACAATACATGGCTGTACTCTATAATGGCGTATGGACCACCACTCGCTCGTAACAGTGTGTGGCCATACTCCGTTACGACATATGGTCCACCACTCGCTTGTGGCTGCATGTAGCCATATCCCATAACGGCGCGCACTTGGTGCAACCATAGCCACCAGACACCTGTAATGCCGTACTGGCAGGTGGCATGTGAGGGGGACACCTCTGACATGCCCACGATCCGTCACTGCCGGCCTTATCTTTTTGTCCGTTATTGAACAGCAGTATCACGAAATCATCAACCTTCTGAAAACATGAAAGAAGAGAATCTTCGAACATGTATAAAGGTCCATGTCTACAATGAGGGAAGGATCCTGAACCCTAACTCTCTAGCTTTTTTCTGCTAGCTAAACTCTTGTCTGTTCCCAAGTGACTGACTTGAGCGTCGAAGGGTCCCCACCGGATCATTCGGTCTTCGGGAACTTTTCTTGCATGACTAAGATCTTTGTTTCTTCGGTGTTCGAAAAAGATGACTTGATATCAACAAAACTAATTTATATCTTCCGGTACAACCGACTGCTTATGACACGGCATGAGGACAGCCCAAAAGGTCCCAGTGTTTGGAGAATTATCATGTGATAATCTTCCATCCAAATAGAATACGCGATGCGGTCCGCTTGTTGGCTATGTTCTTGACATGTATAGCCAGCATTGAAGTCTGTTAAGGATATATATATATATAAACACCCCCTCCAAAAAGAGTTATACAGGTTATATGCTCTGAGTGATGGGATGGTTGTTGATCCATTTGATGACTGTAGATGGATGGCCTTCAGTTGGTAACTATTAAGCAAATCATCAACAAAACAGTCCTGATCCCACGCTAGCTGGGGCCGGCTACAAGCGCATCTGGAACCATGTCCTGGCTGATGAGTCCCAGCAGCCCAGCATCTTTGAACGCTACTAACGTGGTCTTGGTCCAATCTTCTTTTTGTTTATTTAGGATGGAGGAAAGCACTAGAAATGTGGATTCCTCAAATCCTTTGTCTCAATATGGGATTTTAGCATATAAAACTTTTTTAGTTTTCTAGGTAAATTTGGGACACAGACCTCACACACACACACACAAAAAGAGATTATAGCTAGAGCTTTGGAATGCAAACTTTTTATGGCTTATTGAAAATTATTCTGTTCGCCAAACCATACACAAGAGCCTGAAAGTTGTGGTTATTACATTATCAGTTGGCCTCAAAACATGATGCTGCATCGTAGTTAAATGAGATCACACGCGCGGAATTATGTTTAAATTGTGGCAAACCAAGCTGAACAACCATCCGTGCTGACCTGCATCTTCCGCACCATATTGCCTGCCTTAAAATCAAGTTGGCATCAACTGATCTCGATCGATTTCAATCATATTTCTGGCATAAGCTCATGTGCTAACTAATCTTTTCGGTACTGCATGCGCCAAGTATGATGATATCGAATTTGAAAATTATTGTTGTAAGCTGCCAATCAGATTGATTCTCGTTGACTTCATATAAAGGTGGCGTGGCGTGGTAGCAAAAGAATTTCGTTTAGATTGGCACGGTGGTGCCATCTTAAAGATAAGAATTGGATAAACAATAGCCGCGATCCTTTAATGTATCGACCGAACGCGCCCCTTCTCTTTGGTGCAAATAAAGCTCAAACCTATAAATTAATTAATAAATAACGGTAATGCCCAGTTCGTTAGACCAATAAACAACCATGGGAACTCACATGGGAGAGCATATGTTGGCTGATCATTTTCATGGTTTGATTCTCAGGCAGAAAAGAGATGATGCGAAAACACCTCGATCGTTGCCTGCCTAGTTTCCGGTGGGTCCTACATCAACTAAAATATCCAGAATTCTATGCCTCATTTCGAAGTCCGGCGCGTATATTTCGCTAGCCGTCTAAACGTCCAACCTGCAGGCTTTCAAACATTACTTCCCACGATCGCATTCGCTAGCTGTACGTTGAAGAATGATTAGTTATACCACATGTTACGACTTTTTATCCCTACTTCTATTCCTCCTTCCTTTCTTCGCATTCACTGACGTGTTCTCAGCCTCATATTTCGGAGACCCGCCAAGCGATCCCAACGCCCCCCATACCTGCTGCACCCTGGCGACAATGCCAATTGCCTACATAAATCCCCAACATCCCCCCACCCCCCGCCTTGTCCTCATCAACTCCAAGAAAGAACAAACCTTCCGTCTCTCTCTATTCGTATCCCTGAATCCATGGCCATCGCCAACTTCTTTCCACTCCACCTCTCCTCCTCCTCCTCCTCTTCTCACTTCTCTTTGCTCACCGAGCCCTTAGCTTGACGAGCACCGCTCCCGAGTTTCTGAACTCCCACAAAACAGTGCGAGCACGGCTAGGACTCCCTCCTCTGCAATGGAGCACCACGTTGGAGAGCTTCGCCGAGTCGTATGCCAGCCAGAGGCAAGGGGACTGCGCTCTCGTGCACTCGACCGGGGACTTGGGCGAGAACCTCTTCTGGGGGGAGGGGAACCAATGGACGATTGCGGATGCCGTCGGGGCCTGGGCGGCGGAGCAGAGATACTACAACTATGAAACCAATACGTGCCAGCCTAACGCCGACTGCAGCCATTACACCCAGATGGTGTGGAGGACGACGACGTGGATTGGGTGCGCCAAGGTCATTTGCAGTAGTGGGGACACTTTCATCGCCTGCGAGTATGATCCCCACGGCAACGTCCTTGGCGAAAGGCCATACTAACTACCGGCGTTCCTAGCTTCGCATGTTCATGGTTAATTAATTAGCAATATTCTTTGGAATGGACTCGTTCCAGCTCGGGCTTTTGGGCCTCTCTTTCTCCATTCTATTAGGATTTAGGCAGCTGACTGATTGTTATTTAATGAAGCTTGGCCGGCGAGTGGATTGGTCGATCTGTTTGAAATGTATAAACCTCTCCAATATTTGTCATGATGTGGTATAAATAGCTCGAACCTGCAGAGCTTCGAACAGCGTCGTAACATGAGACATGATGCAGTATTTTTGAAAGCCCAACATTTTTCTCAACGTACTCACCCAGCAGCTAGACTGTTCAGGATCCAGCATGCTACGGGTTCAACCTATATTTCACCTATCCCAATATACGAAAGGCTAAAATATTTTTTTGATTTTCAAACTTTTAATTATTACAATTTAATTTATAATCTTGAGACAATATATTGTTACATAAAACTAATTAAAATTGATATATCATTCCGAAGCCGTCATATGGATTGGTTGATAGGATGAAACATTAAGGACACAGTATACTTAAAAAATATGAGAAACTAAAGTGTAACAATTACTAAAAGTTTAAGAATTAAAATAAAATTTTTAAGTAAAAAATTACAAAATAGAAGCATTTTTTATATAAAAAAGAAAAGTTGGTCCTTATCATTATTTTTATATACAATTCATTAATATTCTGGCATCACGGGTTGGTCCGGAAACAGACTTTAACCAACTAATCTGTTGACCAGAGTTTTAATTATCACCTGTCGATGGCACTAACACAACATGTAAGTGTCACATGATTGGATAATTAAACCATGCACCTCGTTATGAGACTTTGAAGGGTCAGTTCTTGAAAGAGCAACCAAATCAAGAATAACTTAAAGTCTAGCAAACCATAGCAAAGTACAAATAATCCAATTTTTCTCGCATGACGGTACCAATTTTGCACTTCTGAATTCAATTGAATCATATTAAACTTGTTGGATTGTTCATGAACGCTATCTTTTTTTATGAACGGGAGATTAATTATTCAAGGACACCTTCATAGATAGAGCTCGTCAATTGCAATGTAGAGTAGTTTTTGGTACGTTGAAATCATTGCCAAGATGGATGCTTTAGTCAAAGCTAAGAAAGAATTAAAAATGTCATTTGGATTTCTGTTGAAAGATTAAAGAAGGAAGGAGTCCCAGATAAGTCCCAGATGAGGAGGTCGTTAAAGAGGACATGAAGAAATTTTCTCTGATGAAATCATTAAGGTTATGAAGTGGAATTTTTATCAGCTAAGCCAATTGGATGCACAGAAGCTAGAGGCTAATTTGCCCTTAAGATGTAAAAGACGTTTGCTTGCAGATTTCAATTTTGGAATCATAACCTTATTGCCCTTCCAGGATGTCTCTACAAGATCTTGCATAAGTTATTGTCATCATGCAATCAACTAGTTTTTTTTTTTTTTTTAATGGTGAGCAAAATAAAATTTTCATTGTGCCAATTGTATTTTAAATACGCATGGCAACACGTGCATGGACCAAAACAGATGCATAAAAAGTGGTTTGCATTTTATTGTTGTTGTTGGATTTACAAACATTAATATGGTTGGATGGATCATACAAAGAGTTGACAAGTGGAATGAGAAAGCTGATTCTATAAGTTTATTTGGAAAGCAGCAATTATTAAGGAGCAAACATTTACTTAGTTAGCTTTAAAGAGCAGGCTTCAAACTGGCAAGAAAACAGCCAAAAAAGGATTGTTCTGACTAATTTTTTGGATGCCCAATATGCAGAGAATTCCTAAAAATGATATTTTATTTTCTAATTTCTTCTCCTTTGCTCTTCTTTTTGGTCGCTAGTAGGCCTAAATCTATTCCATATACTTATGGCCTTCCTGAAAAGCAAAGTATATCCAACAGCAAGGATGACTAGCTTAAGATCAATTGATCTTGTCAATATGCTCGTATAGCTGAAAAGAAAAAAATTCAAGATTATTCTTTCATAAGCCATCCTTCCATCAGATATTATATTTAAGAAAGTTTTCTTTTCTTTTGATTGTCGAGAATGTTTAACTATTGAAAGAACTAAAATGCTCATAATATTTTTTAAAAAATATTTTTTACTTTCCTTAAATTCCCTAGTAAAATCGTTTCTTGCATGTAAATAGATTCCTTCTAATATCCAGCCACAACGAGCATTTCAATAAGCATTGTGCATGATGACTAAGTAATAACACAGGGCAAGCAAACATTTTTTTTGGGTATGCAAAATATCCAGCCATCATAAATTCATAATTGCATTTGCTATATTCTATTTTCTTTTTCTTTTTAGCTGCCAAGACTTGTCCAGCTAACACGTGCCACATCTGTCAGGTATGATTTGGGTTAAGAATTCCTTTGCTTTATCTCCAAGTTTTTTTTTTTTTCAGTTCTTTCTCAGGTAAATCGTTGTAGTAGTCGCATGTAATCCATGTGAACATTTTTTAATCCTATATCGTGAAACACGCCTCCTCCAACCCTAGTCATTAATATTTAAACACATGGTAATGGCACTGGCTAAAATAGCACATCATATGTTGATTTGCACCGCATGTTCATCATCAAAGAAACCGGATTTTTTTTTTCTTTATGAAATAAAGAAATGGATTGCTGGCAGCCAAAATCAAAAGATCACAGCACGGTTGAATTTCTCTTAGTTTTTAACTTTTTATGAAGCTCATACAAACGAATGACGACTTTGGAGGAAAAAAAAAAAAAATTCCGCCTTCGACTTCAAAAAGAAACACGTGGCACGTGAGAGCTACACCCGAATCTCAATATCCAGCTTTATTTCCACGCTCCACGCGAGGAAGCAAGAAGCTTGGTTCCAGGTTACACCACATAATCAGAAATTCTATCTGTTGAGGGGTAAAATCACTGTTGCATTGATAATCATGCGAAGGGGCTAAGATCAGCCCTGACCCCCATTTGCTACATTGTGCCCACAAAGAACAGCTAACCAGTATGATTCGCGGATCGAGCTACTCATAGCTCGGCTCCCCCGAGCAATCCATAGCTCGGCCTCCCCGAGCAACTTATAGCTCGGCTTCCCCGACAATCTATGGCTCGACTTCCCCGAGCAACCCATAGCTCGACTCACGCCCCTGCAAAACTTGGTGTGGGAGAGCCCAAACTTGGTGTAACAGAATTCCAAACGAAAAATCATATCAAAACGTGGCCTAAGACCTAATAACAACCTAGGACCTACGCAGTTATTGGATCTCGGGCCATCAGAAATCTCTCCCAACCACCGATCCTTTAACGAACAAGATACGGATCTTACCAGCCTCACAACAGCCTGATTCGAATCATCTTCGAATCTCAACAACCTTCGAGCCTTCAAGAAGGCACTCAAGATTCAGGTGATTGCCTATAAATAAGACACTTCCAGATTTTCTCAGGTACGTGACTCCAGGCACAGTTTCAGCATCGCTTTTTCCCTCTCTTTCATAGCTCCTCCTTTTCTCCGCCATTAGCACTCTGCTCGAGCTCCCGAGAGGCCATCCCTGGAGGGACTCCTCAGAGAGAGCCTTCTCCTCATTTCTGTTGATCGCTGATCTCCACTAACTTGAGCGTCGGAGGGTCTTTTGCAGAGGGCCACCCCCAAGCCTCCCGCGTGAGGACTTCTTTGCAGGTCCGCCTAGGAGGAAGCCCAATCAGGAGACCGATCGCGCCCGAGTCGGAGGACAGATTTCAGCAGCAACAGATTGGCGCTAGAGGAAGGGCCTCAAGTCCCATTAAAACTTGAAGAAAGGAGACAAGGATCTCAATCTAGAAGAGAACCTCTCCAATGGCTAATCGAAGAAGAGCAACTTCTGAAGCCCAGGACCAGGTCACCTCCCAGAGACCCGATCCGATGAGTATCGTGGCGTAGGGGCTAAGATCAGCCCTGGCCCCACTTGCTACATTGTGCCCACAAAAACGAGCTAACCAGTATGATTCGGCGGATCGAGCTACTCATAGCTCGGCTCCCCGAGCAATCCATAGCTCGGCCTCCCCAAGCATCTATGGCTCGACTTCCCCGAGCAACCCATAGCTCGACTCACGCCCCTGCAAAACCTGGTGTGGGAGAGCCCAAACTCGGTGTAACAGAATTCTAAACGAAAATCATATCGAAACATGGCTTAAGACCTACAATAATGGCCTAGGACCTACGCAGTCATGAATCTCGGGCCATCAGAAATCTCTCCCAACCATCGATCCTCTAACGAATAAGATACGGATCTTACCGGCCTCATAACAGCCTGATTCGAATCATCTTTGAATCCTAACAACCTTCGAGCCTTCCAGAAGGCGCTCAAAATTCAGGTGATTGCCTATAAATAGGACACTTCCAGATTTTCTCAGGTACACGACTCAGGCACAGTTTCAGCATCCCTTTTTCTCTCTCTTTTACTGCTCCTCTTTTTCTCCACCATTAGCGCTCTGCTCGAGCTCCCGAGAGGCCATCCCTGGAGGGACTCCTCAGAGAGAGCCTTCTCCTCATTTATGTTGATCACTGATCTCCACTGACTTGAGCATCGGAGGGTCTTCCACGGAGGGCCACCCCCAACGCCTCCCGCGTGAGGACTTCTTTGTAGGTCCGCCCAGGAGGAAGCCCAATCAGGAGACCGATCGTGCCCGAGTCGGAGGACAGATTTCAGCAGCAACAGATTGGCGCTAGAGGAAGGGCCTAAAGTCCCATTAAAACTTGAAGAAAGGAGACAAGGATCTCGATCTGGAAGAGAACCTCTCCAATGGCTAATAGGAGAAGAGCAACTTCTGAAGCCCAGGACCAGGTCGCCTCCCAAAGACCCGATCCGATGAGTATCGTGGCGAAGGGGCTAAGATCAGCCCTGGTCCCCACTTGCTACATTGTGCCCACAAAGAACGAACTAACCAGTATGATTCGGCGGATCGAGCTACTCATAGCTCGGCTCCTCCGAGCAATCCATAGCTCGGCCTCCCCGAGCAATCCATAGCTCGGCCTCCCCGAGTAATCTATGGCTCGACTTCCTCAAGCAACCCATAGCTCGACTCACGCCCCTGCAAAACCTGGTGTGGGAGAGCCCAAACTCGTGTAACAGAATTCCAAACGAAAAATCATATCAAAACGTGGCCTAAGACCTACAATAACGGCCTAGGACCTACGCAGTCATTGGATCTCGGGCCATTAGAAATCTCTCCCAACCATCGATCCTCTAACGAATAAGATACGGATCTTACCGGCCTCACAACAGCCTGATTTGAATCATCTTCGAATCCCAACAACCTTGAGCCTTCCAGAAGGCGCTCAAGATTCAGGTGATTGCCTATAAATAGGACACTTCCAGATTTTCTTAGGTACGTGACTTCAGGCACAGTTTCAGCATCACTTTTTCTCTCTCTTTCACTGCTCCTCCTTTTCTCCACCATTAGCGCTCTGCTTGAGCTCCCGAGAGGCCATCCCTGGAGGGACTCCTCAGAGAGAGTCTTCTCCTCATTTATGTTGATCGCTGATCTCCACTGACTTGAGCGTCGAAGGGTCTTCCGCGGAGGGCCACCCCCAACGTCTCCTGCGTGAGGACTTCTTTGCAAGTCCGCCCAGGAGGAAGCCCAATCAGGAGACCGATCGCGCCCAAGTCGGAGGACAGATTTCAGCAGCAACATATTGGCGCTAGAGGAAGGGCCTCAAGTCCCATTAAAACTTGAAGAAAGGAGACAAGGATCTCGATCTGGAAGAGAACCTCTCCAATGGCTAATCGGAGAAGAGCAACTTCTGAAGCCCAGGACTAGGTCGCCTCCCAGAGACCCGATCCGATGAGTATCGTGGCGCCGTCGCCGCCACCAGCTGAGACTCCGTGCCACCGGCTGTCCCAGTTACCCAGGACCAGCTCGCCACACTGGTCCAGTAGGTCCAAGCCCTGACCCATCTGGTTCAGGAGCACCTTGCAGCCCCCATCCAGTTACAGCTGCCCCTGCTCCATGCCTCCCTAAGGAGGCCGCAGCTCCTTTTTCTCCAGCCACCTCTTCTTCTGGTCCGCATGGAGCCGCGGACCCCCCACACCGACCCAAAGAGGCCAGACCAGTCTCGCAAGGGGGCTGCGACAAGGATCTCCTCAGATTTCGGCGGGCCCGATCTCTCTCTCCGGAGTTCTCCCACCATGATTCGATGCCATCTCCGCGCTCTCCTCGTCTGGCCCCTCCTGTTATACCTGAAGAGAAGATCCGCTGACAGCTCGAGGAGATGTGTCAAGAGCTGGACGCCGCCAGGCAGGCCCATCCGTCTCAGCCTAAGGTGGAACAGGGTATCCCTTTTCCAAGGGGATCATGGAGGAAGTAATTCCCTCCCATGTTAAGCTGCCCGCCATCGAGCCCTACCATGGCTCCTCCGATCCCGACGATCACCTCAGCAGTTTTTGGTCGATCATGATGTTCCACAAGGCATCAGATGTGATCCTGTGCCACGCCTTTCCCTCCACCCTTAGAGGGTCTGCTCGAACCTGGTTCAACGCTCTGAAGCCAGGTTCCGTTGATTCATTTGACGAGCTGAGTCGTCTTTTTATCGGCCAGTTCGTCAGCAGCCGTTGTCACCAACGAAGATCCGACTCCCTTTCTGAAGTTGAGCAGAGAGAGGGGGAGTCCTTGAGAAATTATCTCGACCGCTTCAATAAGGCCATGCTGGAGGTGGACCACCTTAATCATAACGTGGCTATGTCCATCCTAGCAGGTGAAGTTTTGAAGGAGAGCGACTTCTACTTGGCGATGGAGGTCAGTTACCCCTCGAACCTCTCCGATATGATGGCCCTTACAGACAAATACGCCAGAGTCGAAGAATCACGGAGGGCTGCCCACGCCGAGCTGGAAAAGAAGAAAGAATCCAAGGGCTCGGACAGGCATCAACCTACTCGTCAGTCAAGCCCACCTCGTCGCCAAAGAGCTCCCCCACTGCCATCAAGAAATCGCTCTCGGAGCCCGCCTAGGCGGTTTGACCGATACCCCACTCACTGTTCCTAGGGCGCAGATCCTCATGGAGATAGAGCGTCAGCTCCCTCGACCAGCTCCTCTCTGAGGGAACCCAACCCAGAGAGACCCCACCAAGTACTGCCGCTATCACCGGGAGAATGGCCACGATACCAAGGAATGCTAGCAGTTGAAGAACAAAATTTAGAGGCTAATCCAACGGGGCCAACTGAACCAGTTCAGGAGGGTGCCTGAGCCAGGGCAAGGGGGTGATTGGTAGCCCGAGCTTCAGCAGCCTCCTCCTCCTCCAAATCCACCAGTGATCGGCCATATCAATGTGATTGAAGAAGCCGGTAGTTCGTTGAACTTCAAGAATGATGAAGAAGGTTCGGCGCCGAAGAAAGCACAAACGGGTAAGCTCTCCTTCTCTGACGATGATCTCCGGGGGATACAATTCCCGCATGACGATGCGTTAGTTGTATATCTCAATTTAAATAACTATGATGTAAGTCGGATCCTTGTTGATTGTGGAAGCTCCGTAAATATTTGTACTTTGATGTGTTCGCCAAGATGAAATTGCTCATGGAAAATCTCCGAGCCATGACTCCACCTTAATGGGGTTCACCGGCGATATTATCATCCCAGAAGGGGTCGTAACTTTAACAGTTCGGGCAGGAATCTGGCCTCGTGTGGCCACTGTTCACACAGACTTCTGGTGACCAAGCTTCGGTTGCCCTACAATGCGATATTTGGGAACCCGGCCTGATGTCCCTCAGAGCCGTTGTCTCCATTCCGTACCTATCTATGAAGTTCCCCACCAGGTGAGGAGTTGGTGTTATCCAAGGAAGCCAAACTATGGCTCGACAGTGTTTTGTTACCAACCTTCAGTCTAGGATACCTGAGGTTGATGGGCTGGACGCTCGGGAGGACTTCGCCGAGCAACGAGGAGAACCAGCCGAAGAACTGGAAGAAGTGCCATTGGACGAAACCCAGCCCGACCGAACTATAAAGATTGGGTTGCTACTGAAAGGCAAGTCCCGGCAGGAACTGATCGACTTTCTTTGAAGAAACGCCGATGTCTTCGCCTGGTCCGCCTCCGACATACCAGGAATCAGCCCTGATGTTCTTGTTCATCGCCTCAACATGGATGAGATGTATCGACCCGTCAGACAGAAGAAAAGAAGCTTCGCCCCGGAGCGACAAAAAGCTATCGAAGAGGAGGTTGATAAGCTTATCAAGGCGAACTTTATTCGAGAGGTGAATTACCCAAGTTGGCTGTCGAATGTTGTCATGGTAAAGAAGTCAAACGCAAGTGGCAGATCTGCATCGACTTCACCGACCTCAACAAAGCGTGCCCGAAGGACAGTTTCCCTCTCCCCCGAATTGACCAGCTTGTAGATGCCACCTTGGGTCATCAGATGCTGACATTCATGGATGCCTATTCGGGCTACAACCAGATCTGGATGGCCCCCGAAGATGAAGAGAAGACCGCCTTCATAACTGACCGAGGTACTTACTGTTACCGTATTATGCCCTTCGGTCTTAAAAATGCAGGTGCCACCTACCAAAGGCTGGTCAACAAAGTCTTTAAAGAGCAAATCGGCCGGAACATGGAGGTATATGTCGACAACATGCTGGTCAAGAGCAAAAAGCATTATAGCACATTGAGGATCTCTCGGAAAGCTTCGCGACACTCCGCAAATATCGGATGAAGCTCAACCCAACTAAGTGCGCCTTCGGCATTAACTCTGGGAAGTTTCTCGGCTTCATGGTTTCCCAACGGGGCATCGAAGCCAACCCCCAGAAGATCCAGGCTCTTCAGCAGATGACGCCCCCGGCATCTATTAAAGAAGTCCAGCACTTGACTGGGAGAATAGCAGCCCTTAATCGCTTCGTGGCTCGGTCTGCCGAAAGATGCCTCCCTTTCTTCAAAACTCTTCGGTCGGCTAAGAATTTTCGATGGTCTTCCGAGTGTCAAAAATATTCGAAGATCTCAAAAAGTACCTCGGCTCTCCCCCTCCTCAGCAGTCCAGATCCTAGAGAAACATTGTTCCTGTATCTGGCTGTCTCGGAAGGTGCCATTGGCTCGGTGTTGGCCAGAGAAGAAAATAAGACCCAGAAGCCGATTTATTATGTTAGCAAACTGCTCCAAGATACGGAAACGAGGTACACCCGGATTGAGAAGATGGTGTTGGCTTTGATAACCTCGGTCCGAAGTTACGGCCATACTTCCAAGCACATTCTGTGATAGTCCTGACCGACCAACCCATCAAGGCGGTAGTCCATCGTCCGGAGACATCGGGGAGGATGACCAAATGGGCCGTCGAGCTGAGCGAGCACGACATTCGATTTCAACCTCGTCCGGCCATCAAAGCTCAGGTGCTAGCTGATTTCCTCCTTGAATGCACTATCCCGGAGGACGACTCCACTCCCAACTCCCCCGAACTCCCAAAATTTGACCCGGTGGCTCCTCCATGTCGACGGGTCATCCCACACCCATTGCTCTGGTGCTGGCTTAATCCTCACCAGCCCGAGGGGGTGACTTTCGAATATGGCGTCCGCTTCTCCTTCCCAGCCTCCAATAACGAGGCCGAATATGAAGCTCTGCTTGCCGGGCTCCGAATCGCCCGCGACCTTAAAGTGAAGAGGCTGAATGCCTTCACCGACTCTCAGCTGGTAGCTGGCCACGTACGGGGCGAGTTTGAGGCCCGGGAGCCAAACATGGTTCGATATTCCAAGAGGTTCGAAGCCTACTTTCCCATTTCCCTGAATTTGAAGTTATTAGATTCCAAGATCCGAAAATGCCGTGCCGACCTATTGTCTCGGCTGGCAACTGCAGAATCGATGGATGCCGAGCGAAAGTTTCATCTGGAGATTTTGGAGAGGCCCAGCATTGCGGAAGCTGACCGAGTAATGCAAGTTGAGGCCGAACCATCATGGTTCGACCCCATCCTGAAGTATCTTAAAGAAGGATCACTCCCAGCCGATCGAAGGGAAGCTAGAAAGCTGAAGCTGCAAGCCACCACTATGTGCTAATTGACGACCAGCTCTACAAGCGGTCCTTCTCTATGCCACTGCTCAGATGCCTTCGCCCATCTGAAGCTGATTATGCCCTTTAGGAGGTACACGAAGGAATTTGCGGCAACCATCTGGGAGCCGGTCTTTATGCCACAAGGTGCTGCGTCAAGGTTACTATTGGCCTACCATGCAAAAGGATGCTGACGACATCGTCCGAGCTTGTGACCCATGCCAAAGACACTCTAGTATTCAGAGGCTCCCCTCCGCCAGCCTGGTCCCCATTTCCTCCGCTTGGCCCTTTGCCAAGTGGGGAATGGACATTCTCGGCCCGTTTCCACTTACCACGGGACAGCGAAAATTTTTATTCATCGCCATCGACTACTTCACCAAATGGGTCGAGGCGGAAGCAGTTGCTCAGATAACTGAGGCTCGAGCCAAGGACTTCGTGTGGAGGTCCATCATCTGCCGCTTCGGCCTCCCACACCATCATTACTGACAACGGCAAACAATTTGACAATCCGAAGTTCCATCAGTTCTGCAAGGAGCATGGGATCCATCACCGCCTTACCTCGGTCGGGCACCCACAGGCTAACGGAGAAGCCGAGGTAACTAACCAAACCTTGCTTCAAGGGATCAAAGCTCGGCTCTCCAGAGCCCGAGGTAGATGGGCGGATGAATTGCACCATGTCCTATGGGCCTACCGCACCACCCCAAGAGTGCCCACGGGCGAGACCCCATTTTGAATGGCCTTCGGCACAGAGGCCATCATTCCCGTGGAGATAGGACTCCCTTCCCTACGGGTGGAGAGCTACTCAGAAGGAGCTAGTGACGAGCAGCTCCGCACCAACCTCGACCTGATAAGAGATCAGAGAAAAAGCTCGGATCAGAATAGCTGCCTACCAGCAAAGAGTGGCCGTTACCACGCCTCCAGAGTCAAAGAGAAGGCTTTCTTGCCTGGCGACCTCGTTCTCCGAAAAACATCTGTCTCCAAACCGCTAGAGCAAGGAAAGCTAGCTCCGAACTGGGAAGGCCCCTACCAAGTGGCGGAAGTCGTCGATCCGGCGCCTACAAGCTGCAAGATCTAAGCGGAAGATCCATCCCTCGGACGTGGAATTCGGACAACCTCCGCAAGTATCATCAGTAGGGTACGCCTTCCATGGGCCCGCCTCGTTAATTTTTGTTAGCATATTACTTCCGTGATTCATGGCATGGTCACCACAATCATTTCACCAAAAATCATAGAGGAAATAGATGCTGCTTACCAATTCTCGGTACAACCGAGCTACTTATTCGAGCAGGTAATCTTCGAACCTCGGTAGGGCGAACAATAAATCTCCGAACCTCGGCTGGGCCGAGCAATAAATCTCGAACCTCGGCTGGCCGAGCAATAGATCTCCGAACCTCGGCTGGGCCGAGCAACAGATCTTCGAACCTCGGCTGGGCCGAGCAATAATCTCCGAAGCCCCGGCCGAGACCGGAGTGCATAAGCCCCGACCAAGACCGGAGTGCATAAATTTCGGCCAAAGCCAAGGAACTTTTCCCACTATTAAAGCCTTGACTCAAAGCCGAAACACATGTCTCATTATCATAAGTCCCGACCGAACCAAATAATCTCAAAGTTCCATCCGGATTCGGGCGGCTTACAAGCCCCGGCCGGGTCGGACAGCGCAAAATCCTGAGCCAAAACCGAGCGATATCTCCCGCCTTAGCCTACGCCAAGTAAGATACTATCAAAAGACTCGGACGAACCGAGCGACTTCTTAAACATTCCAAGACAATGAAAGCGCCCCACGGTGCTTCGGTAGAGGTGAACAACCTCCTTCTACCCAACAATAAAGACATACGAGCTGTCTCTTTCTGAAGAAACACCTATTTCGTTCTACAAACGAGACCATGTTTACCGCGTGAGTCCACAGGACCGCCCAGGTCTCCCTTTGGCTCGAACAGGAACAAACAGTCTCCCTTACTGAGGACCGAACATCGATCTTAGCAAAAAACAAAGCGGCGAGAACGCTGCCAAAGTATGCTATGACACAGGAGCAACAACTCTCGACACAAAAAAGAAACAGGTGCTAAAAAAAAGAAAAAAACTTTCTTTATTTCATTATCAGTAAAATGAATTACAACCTCCTAAGAGGCATTACAAGTGCATCATAGCACAGGAAATAAAGACGAGCAAATGACTCGGCCTGACTGTTGCGACCAGCTTCAGTTAATAATGATGTCTCGGCATCCGGCCCGAGATATCAGAGAAATCAGAAAGGGTGGATGAGCCTTGTCCTAAGCCACCCATCCACGGAGCCCTTGACAAGTGGAAAGAAAACCCGTGGACGCTGATGCCGGGGGACTCCCCCAAATCGAGTGTGTACTGCTAGCCACTGCCCAAGTCAAAAGGCAATGCACTAGCAGACAACACACCATCACCCCCCTCCTCACATGGCAAAAGATTCCCAGGCGGATGAGCCTAGGAATCCAGATCGGAGAGGAGGCGAGATTCACGTAAGCCATGGGGGGTACGCATACACTTCCTACCCTGCGTCCCCCATAGCAAACCGCAAAGGACACACATGAAGCGTGTATGTGTGCTCTCCATGTGATCTCTGCGAACCTCCTGTGCGCTCTCCATATGATCTCCGGAACTCCTCTCTTGAAGACGAGCTGCTCTCCAGCGACCCCTTCATCGCCCCAACTATTCGGGGGAAGACGACTTGCCAAAGGGAAACTCAGTCCCCTACTCTCAACCTCGGAGACATGGACGTCACGAACGCTTACACAACTCACAGAAGGGAAAGTCTTGTGGATGGCCTAACACGGCCCCTTCCTCCCCTCATTTTATAGGCAAACGAACCGGGGTTTGCTATCAAAGCAGAGAGCCTTGAGATTCGAAATGCCCTATCCACACTACCACGTGTCCTCCAGGGTGAAAAGAACACTCTTCGATGCGCGCCAAAATGCGTCGCCCAAGCCATGACGCACGCCAAAAGATCTCCCCGATTTTGAATCAAAGGCCTTAATTGCAGGGGATCGCCCACTGATCTCTGAGATGCGGGCAGAACTGGGAAATCGCCCGGCGAAAATGACGCCCTCCAATGGTGAGCAAGAGCCTACATTGGAAAAAGTCGACATGATAAATGCACCAAGAAAGCACCGAAGCAACCTTTTGCTGGGTACAAAACCGTATTATCCATTTCGGCAAAGAGAAGGTCAGTCCGCCTTGGAAAGGACAAGGCACCGACAGAGTAATAAAAAGGCACAGAAGCCAAGGACTCCTCGAAAAAGAAAAGATGCATTGACATCCCCTACTCCGGCCCAACCGCCCACCATGTAAACTGAGACATGGCCTGGTGCTCCGACTCAAAGTCAAGACCTCTCCCCCATACCCAGAGTAAACCAAAGTATCTCTTAACTCGGCAAAAGCCGACGTTTCTATTGCTCGGACCAGACTGGGATAACTATTCTCCCCTAATGCTAGCAGGGCACTCCCTGTGCTTCGACAAAACCGAACGAGGCCTACATTCTAACCGGAATTTGTGGAATCCCCCTTTCACCTTTGCTGAAACAGGACACGCTATAAGCCCCGATCAAGGCCGAAGTGCGTAAGCCTCGGCTGGAGTCGGAATGCATTTCCTATAAATATAAGCCCTGGTCAAAGCCGGAGTGTGTCTCGTGACAGCAGTCTCAGTCAAAACCACGTGATGAGAACACATATATTGAAGGCAGCGGCAAACACAGAAGTCATGAAAATTTCTTCTCATTCATCACTAAAAAGGATTACAAAAGAAAATAGAAAGAAAGATACATTGACCCTCACAGGGGCCTATTATTGTCGTCGGACACCACCGAGCTCCCCCCATAACGCGGAGTTAACTCGGTGACCTGCTGCTCAATGGATGCCACCTCCTCCTCCAGCCGGTTGTTGAGTCGGCGGAGGAGCTCGATCTCCCTTGTTGAGATGTCCAAGTATCGCTCGGCTGCCCTATGAAGCTGCTCGTGATCTGCAAGTATCGATGCCAAAAGCTCCCCGTCAATGTCACCGTGACGCAGCGCCTATGGGACTCCCCGTGGCCTCTACCGCCACCGCCAGACGCGCTGGCAGACCGCCCCCTGCCTCTGGAAGCCATCTCAGTGGTTAAAAATCTTGGAGGTTAGCTAAAAAGGCGGTTAACGATGGCGTATCCCCCACCAGTATTTATACCACTTCGAGCAAGTATCCGATCGCCCAAACCATTAGTTCCAACACCACTACATAAAATCTCGCCACGCGTCATGGCCTCAATGGCCGCTCACAGGAAGCGAAGAATCGCTCTCCTTTTACCGAAAAGGACAAATAAATGATAGCAGGAAATTCAACGAATCCCCCTTTTCGGGACCCAACTCCCTCCGAAAGAACGCCTACATCCTCGCCCTGGGCAGGCCGAACTATCTAACTTGGCCCTAACCTTAGTGGCTCCTGGCCTTTTTAAGCCGAACTATCTATCTTCGGCCCTAACCGAGCTACCCTAAGATCTTGGTCCTGCCCGAGCTATCCTTATACCTCAGCCTCGACCGAAACATTTACTCAAACTTGAACCAAACCGGCCTAAGGGCGCGGGCAAATTGCGATCTGCTCAGTCGGAAGAAAGCTTAAGATGAAAAGGTCGATCAGAAAGGGCAAACAAACGAAAACAAAAGGTCCATTACTAAGGCTGGGAATAGACCCAGCGTCTCCTACAGCAGTATCAGCGGGGGCACGCTTGGCTCCCCCTTCTCAAAGTGTCCCGCCAAGATACCTCGGTAGCCGCGTCGGTGCCCAGAACAGCTTCGAGATCAACGTCCGAGATCTCCTCATATTCGTCCTCCTCGGCTCCCGGGGTGCGGGTCTCATAGTATTTAGCTTCCAAACAGGACAAGTCCAGGTCAGGATAAGCTTGAGTGATCTTAGCTCGCACCTCCTCTTCGCCGAACCGGAATGCGTCGGCACAGGCCGCCCTGCGTTCCTCGACAAATTGAGTAGAGCTCTTATACTCCACCACTGAAGAGGCCCGCGCGTTTGCCTCGGCCAATTGTTTCTCCAATTCAGAAGTCCTTCGGTGCCTCGAAGCCATCTCCTCTCCGAAGGCCTTCAGCCGCTCCTGGAACTCAGACTCATCTTGTTCACCTGCAGACAAAGAGCCGAGTAAGGCAAGAGTCGAAAGGCCAAAACGGATAAAACAGAGGACACCCTACCTGCTCGTCCCGCCGAGCCAGTTCATGGCTCAGTACTTGAACCCTATCGAGAGCCTTCGATTTAGCCGATTGATTTTGACGAAGACTCTCTTTGAGTTCATCAACCCGGGACTGTCTGTCCCCAATCTCCTGATGTGCATAGTCGAGATCGTCGGAGAGCCGAGCAGCTTGCTCATCGACCATTTTAGCGATCCTTCATGTCGGTGAGCTCTTTATTCAAATGGATAAGCTGGTCCTGCTGCCGCCAGCACTTGTGCTCCTCCTCCTCGAGCCTCTTACTCCAGTCGCTTTTATCTTCGGCGTGGCTGGCCTTCAGCTGGTCCCATCTCTTCTCGAAAAACTGCTGCATGGCCTTGACCTTATCTTCGTGCTCGCTTTAATCTGGGATAATTCTAGACTAGCCTTGTTGGATTGCTCGCGAAAGCCCTGAAGCTCATTGACCTGCATTGCAAGTTGAGAGGCTCTTTCTCTCTAGCTGTAAGAGTCTTACGAGTCTCCTTGAGCTCCCTTTGGGAGATCGCCAAGGCTCGGGAAAGACTAGTTGTCGAATCCACCCTCTCCTTGAGATAATCAACTTCTTTATGAGCCCGAGCCCAGGCCCCGACGGCCAAATGCAGACGCCATTTCAACGCCCTCATGATCAAAACATTATGCAAAAAGAATCATACATATGAAAACACTGTCGAACTAACTAACTAAAAACTCTACTTTGGGGCGATGGCTTACCCGAGATGCATAATCCGAGGCAATCCTCGTGAGGGCAATGTCATCGATCTTGGTAAGAAGGAAAGCTTCATTCGGCACTTCAGTATACCTGAACGCCACATCGACAAGGTCCACAGGATGTTCCCTCCGGCGAGGAACTTTCTCCCTCATGGAATGCAGACCGCATTAAAGCAGAGAACATGGCACTAACCTCCGATCGCGTAGGTGAAAATCTTCACTCAGGGGGCCAACTTGGGAACCCGCGGCCCCGGGGCCCTCGTCCGACTAACCTCCTCCACCAAGGCCCTCATTTGAGGGCCTCGGGCATTTCAGCTCCGACAAGGGGAGCCTCAGCCTGGACGTCCCCTTCGCTAAGCGGCTCCCCTTCTTCTTCAGACATTTCTCTGCCCTGGCAGACTCCTCTTGAGCTTCAATTTCTCTCGGGGCCTCCGGTGCCTCGGCCGAAGGCCTTTCGCCGGAAGACGTCCCGCGAAGTTCGGTCACTGGTTCAGCTGGTTCGGTTTTCCCTTCATCCTCCGCCGGCTCTCCCGCAGGCAGCCCAGGCCGAACTTCAGTAGCTAAAACCATCTCTCCCACCTCGATTGAAGCGGAGACCGCTCCCGCCTCCGCCTGCAATGCCTCCGGACCGCCGGCCTCCAATGAGGGAGACCGGGCAACCCCGACCACGGGGGTCCCCGAGTAAACTGACGTCGCTCCCTCGCCATCATCTGGCAAAACGACAACAGGTGGGGAGGAAATTTCGGCAGCCTCCTCCGAAACCCCCGCGGTATCCTGACCTCTCCCGCTGACGGACCTTCCTCCGGCACCGAAGGACCGTGCGCCGCCGCTGGAACTTCGATACTTTCATCCAATGGTGACAAGGGACGGCGATCATCACCATCTCTCCTGATCCCCCAGGGCGGGAACCGGAAGGGCGAGACCTTTTCTCGGCCCTATGCTTACTGCTGGGGCCGGACCTCCTGCGACACTTGCCCAGTTCCTCTCTTATCTGATCTACAAACGCCGACCTTTCGGCTGCAGGTGCAACGCAACTCACCCATTAGCCGTACAAAAATCAAAGCTAAAATCGCCTTAACCTATTAGCTACAAAATAATACTTACCGCGAGGATCAACGGGTCTCAATCCAGCTGCGAAAAGAGTCCTCTGATAGGACGCTAGCTGGAAGCACTTGACTGCTGCATAATACGATTAGATCCCTCTTCTCCTACTTGGATAACTCTGGATGCGCTTCCGGATCTTTTACATAACGTCCCCACACCCGAGAAAATCGAGCCGATATTTCCTTCGACTATGAAGAATCGCGATTTCCACTCTTTTATCAACGATGGATTGTCTGAAATCATCTTGAAAGACCTCCGGGGACCAATGTAAGGCCACTCGGAGGCCCTTCCAGAAACCAAGTTGTAGCACACCCTGAACATCGGGAGGGTCGCGGTTACCCCAACGCGGCTGCAGCGAGATGAATCCGATAAGATTGCGCCAACTATTGGGAGCCACCATGGTGAAGCATATGTTGTAGAACCTCATCACCTCCCGCACCAGCGGATGAAGAGGAAACCTGAGGCCCGCCCTCAAACTTTCCTCGTAACAGAATGCTCCATCCCCTAGTTCAAATGTCACCCTATCGTCGACCGTCGGGAGCAACAGGGCAACATCCTGAGGAACCTTGTATAGGCAGTGTATCCGTTCCAGATCCGCCAGGGTCACCTCCGAAGCCAAGTCGCTCGGACTCACCATGCTTTCGATCGAAAGAGACGCTGAGCAAGGTCGCCAAGAAAATAGGAGAACGAAGTTCTTCGAGGGAAAGTGAAAGAGCGCTAATGGGGTTGGCGCGCTTCAACTCCGTTTTTCCCAAAAGAAACCTCAAGGAGAAGATAAGACGTCTCAGCCAAGACGTCCGAAACCGCCGCTGCAGGCGCCGTGAAGATCGAGATCCCCTACGTGGCGCAACCCCAGCCGTTGCACCCAAGAAACGACGGATCCACCTCGTAAAGGCAAGGCGGCCACGCAGCATTAACTAGGGCATCATTGCGTGGCTGTCAAATCCAGATCCCCCGTTCGAATCGCACCACCTAGGTCTATACTCCCTATGCCCGAACCTACGCTTCGAACTAGGGAGTGGGGGGCATGTGTTGAGGGGTAAAATCGTTGCATTGATAACCGTGCGAAGGGGCTAAGATCAGCCCTGGCCCCCACTTGCTACATTGTGCCCAAAGAACGAGCTAACCAGTATGATTCGGTGGATCGAGCTACTCATAGCTCGGCTCCCCGAGCAATCCATAGCTCGGCCTCCCCGAGCAATCCTCCCCGAGCAATTAGCTCGGCCTCCCCGAGCAATTTGTAGCTCGCTCCCGAGCAATCTATGGCTGGCTTCCCGAGCAACCTATAGCTCGACTCATGCCCCTGCAAAACCTGGTGTGGGAGAGCCCAAACTCGGTGTAACAGAATTCCAAACAAAAAATCATATCGAAACGTGGCCTAAGACCTACAATAACGGCCTAGACCTACGCAGTCATTGGATCTCGGGCCATAGAAATCTCTCCCAACCACCGATCCTCTAACGAACAAGATACGGATCTTACTGGCCTCACAACAGCCTGATTCGAATCATCTTCGAATCCCAACAACCTTCGAGCCTTCCAGAAGGCGTTCAAGATTCAGGTGATTGCCTGTAAATAGGACACTTCAGATTTTCTAAGGTACGCGACTCCGGCACACAGCATCGCTTTTTCTCTCTCTTTCACTGTTCCTCCTTTTCTCGCATTACGCTCTGCTCGAGCCCCGAGAGGTCATCCCTGGAGGGACTCCTCAGCATTCTCCTTATTTGTTGATCGCTGATCTCACTGACTTGATTGGAGGGTCTTCCATGGAGGGCCACCCCCAACGCCTTTTGTGAGGACTTTTTTGCAGATCCGAGAAAGTTAATTAGGAGACCGATCGTATCTGAGTCAAGGACAGATTTAAGTAGCAACACTATCTAATAGATTAACGCCATGCGCCTCTTTTTCTTGGAAATTATTTTGCTGACGTGGCGCCTTCTGAATATGCCCCTCTCTCTCTCCATCAGCCTCTCTCTCTCTCCCTCTATAAACAGACGAGCCCCCGGTACCAGGCGGCTCTTCCGCACTCCCTGAGACAAGTAGTCAAGAGCTTTAACTGGCTCCTCTTCTTTTCACTTCCTCTCTCCTCACTTTCTGTTCCATAACTCCAAGACTTCCTGGCTTCGCGATGCCTTTCTTGGTATCTTTCTCGGGGTTTTGGGCAGAAATCCTTCTTCTGAGAGGAGAGCGCGGGTTCTCTGAGGCCACGGCGGCGGAATCCGGCTGCCCGTCGTCGGACACCTCGCTCTACTCCCTCTCGGTGATCGGAATCATCGCCCACCTCGGCGACGGCGCCTCCGGGAGGCTCATCAATGCTACCAATGCCACCAACATTCTCTCGCTTCCTATGTCAAGTTCGTCGAGTCCGGCGGCGCCTAGCGAACTCTGGGAGATGTAAGCCTTCTTCCTCCTTTTCGATTTTTCCCCTTCATTCTTCTTTTTTTTCTTATTTTAATTTCTTTTTTTTTTTTCCTTTTACCTTCTTTCTTGTGTTTTTTTTACGAGTCTTGATTCCGGCCAAATTCTTCTTTCGATGTTCTTCATCCACGCACTAATGCTTGCTGGTTTATAATTCCATCTAGGGTTTGAACATATTCTGATGAACTTGGCTTTAGGATGCTTCGTGGAGTCGCTCTCTTTCTTTCTTGATTTCTTTCTCCAATAAGCATTAAGTTGGTGTCATGTTTTTACCTATTTTTTAGTTCTTTTATAAGCGGGGTACTTCTTGGTCTCTTGCTTCATTCCTCTGCGATGTTCTGATTGCAAGTCCTATTAATGCTTGACTGATTTATATAAGGTTTTACTGTATTCATGTGAGTCTAGTAGTTTCTTGCTTTTAGGACTGCTGTTGTATCACTGGGTGTTGCTGGTGAAATCCATATGACTGCTGTGGGGTTTAGATGACAAATGTCTTGGGATCTCTGGTCAATCAGCTGGAATATAAAGATACAAAGGCCTTTTCTCAGCTGGTATCTAGAAAGCAGAGGGCATTTTTTCGTGTTTCTTCCTTTTTCTAGCTACTACAAGACCTAAGATCATCATCGGATTTTCTAGACTTTTTTTTTCACTTTACTATTTTTCCTGTTATCCTTTTCGCTTGTTATTTCTTGCAATCAATGGCCACTGTCTACCACGCTTAGAATAAAGCATATTTATCAGCCAATCTTGGGAAACACTATATTTTTCATGATTTTTGTCTCACAGAACTCGCTCACAAATCTTCGCATGCTTTCAAACCTATGTTATGACTTTTATAACATCATTGTTACTTCAATGTGCTTGTGTTGTACCCTTGCTCGATATTGTTTGTTATCTGGCGTAACATGTGACTGTCAACTCATGCAAATGGTCTGCACCTCGGCTGCTTCTCACCCAATATTGCTAGTATTTGCAAATATGATATCTTTGTGAATTTATTCTGGCAGCATATGTATACTTGTTTTCTTTTGGATGAACTCTTGAAGTGTGATATACCTTGAGTTTGAGGGGGTATTTGTTCATCAAATACATGTTTAACATAGGACCCCCATTTCATATATAATGATACATTGTATGGATACTTGAATGGATTTCGTATATTGATTTCAATCTCTGCACCAACTGAAAATGGTAATACTGATAAAAGGAAATGATAAATGATTGCAGGAGATTTGTGGTATCCACTGGTAAGAAATTAATATGGTGTACTAAATTGAATAATAATTGAAAAGGCAAACACATTGACATTGTTGGACAGAGTGATAAAATAAAGTTGAAAAAATTGCAGCTATTTTAAAGAGTCAGACTATCTGTCCTAGCATGTTTTACATGAGCAATTGATGAACCAAGGGTGTTCATGAGAAAATAATTAAAATAGTTCTAGTTGCAGAGTGACAAATTAGATTTCAGTTTTGCAACCAGCCTGCACCTGGAGTTGGCACCTACACTACATTGCTGTATGCTTGTTATAAATGAACAGGGACATCTTGTTGTACTATTATTTGCTGTAGAAGCTGAGCTTGGTGAATGGTGTGCTATTTTCAGGTGGATAGTGTAAAAGTGGTTTATATTTTGAGACCGTGAAGAAAATTTTTCAGGCATATTAGCTAAGTCTATGAAGTTTTGGATTAATAGATAACCTTTCTATATAATTTTATAATATAGGATTAATGTTGCGAATCATTTTTTTAAAAATTTATATCCTTTTCTTCAATATAATATGGTGTGTCTGTACTTAGATTTCTTATTTTATTAGCAATATATGCCATTTTTTGTTAATGCATTTTGGCTAAGTTTGCAACATCTTGGCTTTTTAGGTGCCTTTTATATGATTACTGGGAAATCTTGTGCTGAACATATTTATGGTTAGCATTGTTGTGCGCAATAGGATAAATAATTGTGCACTGCAGTAACTAAAACATGACCAAAGTGTGTACGTGTTTGTATATTGATAGGCTTGCGATGTTATCGTTAAGACACCACAGCTATCAGTTTAATTAGCCGACTCTTTAAGAAAATTAAAAATTCATAGAAAAGGTGAGTCAAATCGAATCTACAGGGAAGGCAGTATGTTGAATGTTTTGAAATCTTTGATTTAAGAAAATTAAGAGATCGGATAAATAAAATTATAAGTGCAAAAAAAAAAAAACGTGGTACTAGGATCTATTATTTAGATCCTAACATCTACTTGTAATAAAAATGAAGGACACGAATTTAAAGGTGTAATAAAATAAACTTTATATTAATTGAAATTAGAATTCTACTACAAAATGCAATTGAATAAACTAAAAATAATTAAATATATAACAAAGACAAGATATGAATCGATGCAGTCTCGTCAGAAAGATGGTCGATGAACTCTCCTTCTTCCTTCGTATTCCTTGGAGCAAACTGTGCTTATCTGCTTCTTCTTCTTTGGATCTTTGATCTTGAAAGTGAAGTCGGCTCGAGGATGGCGTAGGGACGGTACTCTTCCTCTAAGATACCTCACTCTTAGAAGCCAACCCGCAACTCAAGTAGTGTTCTTTACCCTATATCATCTCCCCTCTCTAAGATGATTTGATTTGTAACTCTGAGAGCTTTTAAATAGATTATGCTGCTATCTTTTCAGACTTGATCTCCTCCTGATTTGATTGCAATTATATCTTAGTATGATCTGCATGTGATTTTTATTCTGATTCCCTTATATTTCTTATTTGTTCGCCCGTTCTTCCTTCTTTATCTCAAATCTCAATCGCCGCATTCCTAATTTGAAACTATGCACTTTATTTAAAAATATTTAGTTTTAAAAAATACTTAAATATAAGATTATAAATATTATGAAGATTGTAAGTGTTATAAATAGAAGTGTAATAATTATAATAGTTATATAATAATAGTCATAGTGATAATAATAATGTAATTATTATAAAATACTTAATTTATGAGAATCTTTGATTTAATTATTAAATTACATATTTTAAAGGATTTTATCACCATTAACTCTTTAAAATACTTAAATTGAATAAATAATTATGTGATTTATCATATATGCATACATGCATATGTGCAAATGCTTGTAGTCCCTATGCAAGATTGTGGAACCTAGGCATACAAACTGGAGGGAAAAGAATAAAGCCTGTTTTTGTTACCATATATTGCTGTTTATCTGATGTGCCAAGGAAAGCTAATGCCTATTGTTGTTAATTGGCCAAAACATGAATATACGGATACTTTGTGATGCATGAGATTGTGGGCACCCCAAGGCATAAGGAGATTGTAGCATGACCAATACCTGCAAAGTTAGATAACATTGTATATATTATATTCAAACCATCGCTTTTATACTATTTGGTAGAATAGGTATCTTTAGTTGTGGCACACAAGGAAAGAAGATTTAAGCTTTTGTAGGAGGGAGAATTTGATCTACTGAGATCCTGAAAATTATGCATTATGCACTGAACGGTTAAGAAATGTTTTTCATGTTTTACTAATCATTTGAGGTTACTGGTACCCCCTGCTTTGACTTGGTATAGGCAGCAGTAAGTGTTTTAATCCTTCTTGGTATCCATAACCATCAAGCAGATTGATATAAAAGAACAGTGCAAGTACCTATGGGAGAAAAAAAAAGGGATAAATCCAATTAATGCTAGACTTATCATTCCACCTATTCTGAGTTCAAACGAAAAGTAATGGAGCTTGAGGTGCAATACTAGAAAAACATCAATGAAAAACTGTTCAAAAACAAAGGCTGGAAGGTAAGAATTAAGCTATGTTAAGAGGGGGGAAATTAACTGAAATTAGATCATATGATGCTACATTATATACTAATTAATCAGGAAAAAGAGGCGAAGAAAAGAGAGAGAACTTTTGGAAAAGTTTGTATCTTGGTATGCCTGGCATGATTGAATGAGGCGTCTGATTATAAGATCAATGCTTTCCCTCTTATCCTTGTATGAGTTCAGTGTTTTAGTAATGAATGCAGTGAGAAAAATGGTAGGGCACTTTTCGATCAAATTTTTTGACATCTGACTATCTAAATTAGCAACAGGAATTTGGTTTTGTCATCCAAAAGACTGATTATCAGTGTTTTAGAAGGTGATTGCAGTGTGCAGGTGGCTAAGTGACCACCCAGCGATTAGGTGGATGCCCAAACAGGCTGTGACAGAAAAGTTAAACGTCATGAATAGTGCAAAATAACGGAGAGCACATGATAACTTGGAAAAATCGAAGGAAAAGGATAACTTCTGGAGCCATTGATATGATTATCCCAGGACCTATTTTGAAGAGACAACTAACCAGAAAAAGAATATAATATTTTTCTGAAAGATGTGTTGCTGCAGATTTTCGTTCTCCAACTTGTGGAGGAAGTGGCAATGCATGTTAGGATCCAAATGGCGTTCTTCCATCCTTGGGGACTTGCAAAATAACGTCTAGTCGCAGGGGAAGAGATGGGTGTTTCGTGCGAAGGATCCTCCAATGCTCAAGTCAGTGGATAATCTCAGCTTCGATAATAAGGAGAAGGTTTTCTGAAGAGAAGAGCCAGGGGGTTGAGTTCTCACTCGATGGATCTGAGTCTCTCTTAGGACTCTTGGGGCCTGGTATTTGAAGGAAGAGAATTTGGTAAGTTGTTACTGATTTTTAGAGGGCTGTTGTGGAAGTTGGAAGGTGATAAGACCGAATTGGCGTATACCTTATCAGGGGGATTCATGATCCCACGAATCATAAAGAGAGGGAGCTTTATCTAGCTCCCGCTTTCATTTATGAAGGATCACTTCAGGAAGGAGTTTCGAGATTCTTGCGATTCTCATTGATCTGATGGCCAAGATGTTCGGCGTAGGCCGAAGGTCGACCGAAGGGGAGGGTCGGTCGGGTGGCTTCGATTGTTAAGGTTCGATTGCTTTGGCTCGGGAGTGAGACTCGGTGTAGCTGAAGGTCAGTCAGCTGAGGTTCGGTTGGCGAAGCTTGGTCTAACAAGGCTCGGGCGGAGAGGTCGGGGCAGAAGTCAGTGGGGTGTCCTTCGGTTTTCGAGGGTCGGCCGTAGTCCCAATATGGGAACGGCTCATCTGCCCACGTTAGCCGTCTTATGCAAAGACTTTTTTTACCCCACATCACTTGCTCCTTGCTCTCTAGTCCAAAGTTTGATTTCGGGCATAGGGAGTAGAATCCTGGTGGCTGTATTTCATTGGCAAGGATGGGATTCGAAGAGATGCGCCATAATGATGCCATTAATGCCCAACCGTTGCGCCCCCATCCCAGCCGGTTAGATTAGAGGAGCCTCTTCTGGACTCGATCAAAAGTGATTGATGGAATGACACATGGCGAGCCGAGGTTACGGTGCTTGAACCGAAGGCTTGCGGCTCTTAAGGTTCCCCGCTAATAACGTTTTGTCTCCTCATGCAGTGGCTTTAAAAAGAGAAAGACTGGTATCTTCTGCAGTCATGTCTTTTAGACCTTTGACTTTACTCTTTCTTTTGAGATTAAGTATTTTTAGCTAAAGAAGACCATGGCTAGCTCTGTTACCATCCATTTTGAGGATATGGAGCACCCAATCCGCATAGCCTCGATAATGACTTCAGCGGACCTGGAGAGGATCTGTTGTGAGTATTGGATTCTCGGTGATTATAAATTGCGAGTGCCAGGTCCCGAGCAAAGGGTGACGGATGAACTGGAGTTTAGGACTTTCTTCTACGAGGAATGCTTTAGGACGAAAATCTGCCCCCTCTTCATCCGATTATTGAGGGGGTGATGAGGTTCTATGCATATCGTGGGGTTCATCTCCATGTGCCAGTTGATGGGGGTGACGGCGATGGTGCCTCTGTTCTGGGTGTATCACAACATCATCTTCCCTAAGAACTCCTGGCCCTACATCGGGCCCTGAAGGACATTCAAGAGGGTATCGGGGGTTCCATCCTCTATTAAGGGATGAAAATCTTGTTTTTTCATAGCGGCGAGTATCTCTTCCCTCGATCATGGGGGAAGTTTTTCGAGGACTTGAATAGAGCTCCTCGATTGTCGAGGTAGGAGATTGACGGCCTCAAAGCGCTTTCCAGCAGGAATACGCTTTCGGTCAGGGTTCTTTTGGCCGAAGATGCATTTTCCAATGCTAGTCTCAGCAACGTCGATCCTCGGGTGGCTAGGTCAAATCTTGGAGCCCGAATGAGGGAGATCTTGAAAAAAAAGACTTAAAGAAGAAGGACGACAAGAAGGACAAGAAGTCTTGTATGGCCTCGCTGAGCCCGAAGAAGGACGAGAAGAGGCCTTGTTCGTCCTCGCCGAGCTCGAAGAGGAAGAAGAGAGTCAAACTCGGCCCAAGGGAAGGCTCAGAACTGAGTCTGGCCCTGGTCCTGTATCGACGGAGAAGGCATCGTGAGATGCAATAGAAGAGGCACCAACTCAAAAAGAAAAGGAGTCGGCGAAGGAGAAGCGGAGCTTGCAGTTGGTGCAGTCCCAGGAGTCGAAGAGCACTGCCCGATGGAGTCGAGAGACGAGTTTCGAGCAGAAAAGGATGCTCCAGTGGATAAGTTCTACTACTTGATCATCAACGACTTGGATGCTCTAGCTTTCTATAATCTGCAGACCCCTGAGGGGCTCGAGGAGCATCAAAGAAAAAAAAAAAATAATGGAGACTAAAGGATTGGAGGCCATCATTGCTGCGAGCCGTAATGCCATTCCTTCGTCTGCGGAGGGGCCTCCCCACCCAGCGCAGAGAGAGGCCGAGAGGAGCGCCGAGGGTTGGGTGGAGCCTTCGGTCAGCGAATCAGGGTCCTCGGAGAGGAGGGTTGGCGATGGGGAGGAGTCTCTGATCAAGCTAGCCCTTCTCATCTCACCAACCCTACGCTTAGGGAGGTAAAGTCGCGACTCAAGGCATTCCGCTCCATCCAATATTCGGAAGAGGGTTCCCCCGGTGCTGATCAGGCGGAGAGAGAGTGTTGGAGAGTTTCGTTCTTGGTCGAAGGATTTGCATTTCCTGAAGATCTGGATAACTTGCCGACACTTCGAAGCGAAGCCCTTCTGAGGGACATGAATACTTCAGCTATTGGGTAAGTAGGAGTTTCCTTTTTCTCTTTTCTTTAGCATATCTGTCCATCTCGGGCTAACTTATCTTGTTCTGCTATAGGTTGTCCTTCTCTAAAGGGCACTATATGGGCGCTTTGAAACTATATTAGAACCTGTAACCGATTTTTGAATGAGGTTGCGGAGCTTCGGAATAAAGAGGGTTTGCTAGCCAACTTTTGAAGAGCTAGCCAAGACTCGGGCCGAGCTTGAAGAGGCTAATAAATCGGCCAAAGCGGCCAATTAATCCGCCGAAGATGCCAATAAGTCGGCCGAGGAGGCCCGTTTAGAATTGTTGAAGTTTCGGGTGGAGGCCGCAGAAGAAATAAGTATACTGAATAAGAGACTTGACGCCGAAGGTCGCAAATTTGAATTCAGCCAACGGCAGGCTACTAGTGCTATAGCCGATCTTGCGTCTGCACAACGCAAGGCATAAGAGGATCAGGCAAAGCTAGAGCATGCCTTGAGGAAGCTCTACCAATATAAAAAGGAGAAAAAGAAACTTTAGGAGCAAGTTGCAGAGGCAGAGAAGAGGGCTGCTCAGCAAGCCGAGGCTGTTGCCGAGGTATGCATGTTATTCATTCCACCGTTTCATTTTGCTTCTGATGAAACTGACTTTGTTTTTTGAACAAAAAGAATGAAGCCAAGGTAGCGGGAGGATGAAGATGTTGACTGAGGAGTTAACCTCATGTCGCTTGCAGTGTTCTGAGCTTTGACTTCAGGTGGCCGAGGTTGATGACGAAGCTGCCTTAGCAGTGGAAGGTACAAGAGTTTGGCCAAATTTATCGAGAAGCTCTCATTTTCCATGGAGGCCTATTCATTAGCGGCAAAGGAGATGCGACAGAGGATCATCCAACAATACCCTGGTCTGGATCTTTCATTCCTAGAAGAAGAGGGTACTACGCTTCTTCGCTGGCAGATCCCTTGGTGGCGTCTCATTTGACCGCTGAAGTTGAGTTTGAAGAGGGCGCCTTGGACATTGATTTTGAAGAGATCATAGAGGTAAACTCGGCCGTAGTTTCGTATGCTGCTAAAGAGCCTACCAGCCTGCTCCAACTCCCTCCAAAGAAGGCGTAGCACTAGCTGAGCCTTAGGTTTAGCTGCTCTTTTTATAGGAAATTCTTTGTTTTTGGTGCCATGGTGCACTTGTAATTCCTTCATAACAAAAATTTCTTTTTCAATTGTTGTTCATTTGCTCTTGTGTTGGCACTTTTTCCTGTAGGTCATTAAATGGTCATTTTCCCAAAGTGTCTTGCAACAGTCGGGCTTAGCTGCTTAGGTTTCGCAGAAGTAGCGTAGAGGCACTTCAACCGAAAGGTCAGAGAGAAACTCGCAGATGTTTCCACCCGCTGAAGGTTCGGGAAGGCAATAGGATATACTTGGCTGTGCCAAGTTTCGGAGATGAAACAAAGTGGGGACTTAGCCCCTTTTTAGCATTCATAGGTAGAGCGAAGTAGCTTGGTCTTGCCAAAGTTTGTAAATTTTAGGTATTTGACCCTGCCAAGGTTCAGAGAGACAGAATGCTCGGCCATATCGAGTTCAAATAAATTAAGTACTTGGCCCTACTGAGGTTCGGAGTATTGAGTGCTTGGCCCTGTCAAGGCTCGGAGACATAGAGTACTCGGCCCTGTCGAGGTTCGGAGAAATAAAACACTCTGCCTTGCCCAGGTTTAGAGAATTGAGTGCTCGGCCCTGTCGAGTTTGGAGAGACAGAATGCTCGGCCATGTCGAGGTCCAAATAAATTAAGTACTCAGCCCTGCCGAGGTTTGGAAAAATAGAATACTCGCCGTGCCGGATCCAAATAAATTAAGTACTGGTCCTGCTGAGGTTCGAAGACAAAGTACTTGGCCCTGCCGAGGTTCAAAAAAATAAAATACTCGATCCTGCCGAGGTTCGAGAATTATGTGCTCAGCCCTGCCAAGGTTCGAAAACATATAGTACTTTGCCCTGTCGAAGTTTCAGAAAAAAATACTCGACTCTGTCATGATTCGAAGAATTGAGTACTTGGCCCTGCCGAGGTTCGAAGACTTAGAGTAATCGGCCCTGCCAGATTCGGAGAAATAAAATACTCGGCTCTGCCGAGGTTCGGAGAATTGAGCGTTCGGCCCTACCGAGGGTTGGAGACTTAGAGTACTTAGCCCTGTCGAGGTTTGGAGAAATAAAATACTCGGCCCTGTCGAGGTTTGGAGAAATAAAATATTCAGCCCTGCTGAGGTTCGAGAATTGAGTGCTCGGCCCTGTCGAGGTTCGAGAATTGAATGCTCGGCCCTGCCAGGTTTGGAGAAATAAAATACTCGACTCTGCCGAGGTTTGGAGAATTGAGTGCTCGACCCTATCGAGATTCGAGACTTAGAGTACTCGGCCTGCTGAGGTTCGAAGAAATAAAATACTCAGTCCTGTCGAGGTTTGAAGAATTAAGTGCTCAGCCCTGCCGAGGTTCGAAGAATTCAAGTACTCGGCCTTGCCGAGGTTCAAAGAATTTGAGTACTCGGCCCTGCCGAGGTTTGGAGACATTAATGAGGAGGCCTTAACCTAGTTAAAGATTTGGAGATAAGATCGTGGGATCAGTGTTTGGAGAAACCTGATTCTCATTAACATCTTAAAAAAGATGGTTACTCGGAGAGAAGATGTTCATATATGGAGAGGTCTGTTACATGGAGCAAGGTAGACAATGCTTGAGGAATACCTTATTGGTAGTATACTCGGAGATTGTTCAAGTTCCATGTCTTGGGAATGGCTTTTCCACCGAGGTCTTGGAGCTAGTAGGTGATGACTTCTGCTACTTGGCAGGGACCTTTCCAGTTCGGGTCAGCTTCCCTTGCTCTGTTGGCTTAGAGACTGAAGCTTTATGGAGCACCAGATTGCCAGGAAGGAAGAACTTCCCCTTTACTTGGGAAAAATGGTACTGGCCATGCGTTGTTGGTATAGCCATTCTGATTCGGGTTGAGATACGTAGCCATTCTGATTCGGGCCTTTTCTTTAACTTCTTCGATGAGGTCGAGGTTGGCCCGCAGTTGCTTGTCATTCGCTTCCTCAGAGTAGCCTTCGACTCTGAGCAAGGGTAGACCAATCTCGACTAGGATGACGGCTTCAGTGCCGAAGGCCATCCTATCTCACCAGTTGGTATCCTTTACGTGGTTCAATAAGCCCACAAAACATGGTGAAGCTTGTCCGCCCATTTTGTGCACTCTATTCAGCCGGGCCTTTAGCCCTTGTAGCAGGGCCCGATTAGCTACTTTGCTTTGCTGTTCATTCAAGGGTGCTAGACCAAGGTAAGTCGGTGGTTGATGTCATGGTCTTTACAGAATCAAAATTTCGGATTGTCAAATTGCCGACCATTATCGGTAATGATTGTATGCAGAAGGCTGAATTGGCAGATGATGAAGCGCCAAACGAAGTCTTTGGCTCGGGCTTTGGTGATCTAAGCCACTGCTCAATTTTGATCCACTTGGTAAAATAATCGATGGCCACGAATAAAAACTTTCTCTATCCGATGGCGAGGGAAAAAGACTAAGGATGTCCATTCCCCACTTTATGAATGGCCAGGCTGTGCTGTGATGGGTGTCAAAGATGTTGACGAAAGCCTTTGAATGTTCGAATGATGTTGGCATGAGTCGCACGTCCGAACAAGGTCATTCGAATCCTTCATCATGGTAGGCCAGTAGCACCCTTGCCGTAGTACTTTGTGGCAGAGGGCCTGACCTCCTAAGTGATTGCTGCAGATGCCTTCATGGACATCACAAGGCATAGTCAGCCTCTGATGGTTGAGGCATTTGAGCAGCGGCATGGAGAAAGAATGCTTGTAGAGTTGTCCGTCATGTAGGACGTAGTGAAAGGCTTGCCTATTCAGCCTTCTAGCTTCCTTTCTGTCTGCCTGAAGGGTCCCGTCTCTGAGATATGTTAGGATAGGGTTGACCCATGATGGCTCGTTTTCGGGTTGCATCACAGAGTCGATGTCCGCTATGCTGGGTTTCTCTAAGACTTCAAGGTAGAATTTTTGTTCCATATCCATGGAGTCGATGGTGGCCAACCTTGAGAGGTCTGCGCGGGCATTTTCTGTCCTCAGAATTTGAATGATTTCAAGCTCGAAAAAGTTGAGTAACAGCTCGCGTACCTTTTACAGATATTGAACCATGTTCAGTTCTTGGGTCTCAAATTCTCCTCGCACATGTTCGGCCACTAACTGAGAGTCGGTGTCAATATTTAACCTTTGACCCTCATATTTCGGGCGATTCGGAGTCCGACGAGTAAAGCTTCGTACTCGGCCTCATTGTTGAAGATCGGAAGGCGAAGCAGATAGTGTATTTGAACATGGTTCTTTCTGGACTTATTAGGACCAATCCCGCACCGATGCCAGTTGCGCTAGAGGATCCATCCACATGCAATAGCCATTGAGCCTCAGCTTTTGTTTACTGGGGGTCTTCCAGTGCCGATCTGTCCTCCGAAATGGTGCATTTAAGGCGAAAGTTTGCTAAGACCTATGCCTTGATGGTCAGGCGAGGTTGGTAACAAATATCATGCTCGCTTAGTTATATAGCCCATTTTGCCATCCTTCCTGATACTTCGGGACGATGGAGGATCGCCTTGATTGGCTGGTCGGTTAAAACCATAACGGTATGCGCTTGAAAGTATGGGCACAACTTTATATGAGGTTACCAACACATATACCGACTTTTTGATCCTAATGTATCTGGTTTCGGCATCCTGAAGGAGTTTGCTACATAGTAAACCGGTTTCTAAACTTTTTTTCTTCTCGGACCAGTATAGAACTGATAGCGTTCTTCGAGATGGCCAAATACAGGTATAGGGGTTCTCCGAGCTTTGGGCTGCTGAGCAATGGGGACAAGTCGAGGTATCTCTTAAGGTCTTCAAAGGACTTCTGACAGTCAGGGGTCCATTGGAAGTTCTTTGCCAACTGAAGTGCCTTAAAGAATGGTAAGCACTCTCGGCGGATCGGGCGACGAAGCGGTTGAGGCCACTATCCGTTCGATAAGATGCTGTACTTCCTTGACGGACCTCGGTGGCGCTATTTCTTGAAGAGCTTGGATCTTTTGAGGGTTCGCCTTGATGCCTTTTTGGGAGACCATGAAGCTCAAGAACTTTTCGGAGCTTACCCCGAAGGCACACTTGGTCGGGTTCAGCTTCATTTGATATCTCCTGAGGATGGCGAAGCACTTCGCTAGATCAGATATATGCTGAGCAGCTTCTCTGCTTTTCACCAGCATGTCATCGATGTACACTTTCATGTTCCGACCTATCTGGTCCTTGAACACTTTGTTGATCAGCCTCTAATAGGTTGCTCCGACATTCTTTAATTTGAATGACATGACTCGATAGCAATAGGTACCTTATCAGTAATGAAGACGATCTTTTTCTCATTTTTGTGGGCCATGCGTATCTGATTGTAGCCTGAGTAGGCATCCATGAATGTCAGCATATGATGGCCGGATATGGAATCCACTAGCTGATCTATCCTTGGCAAGAGCAAGCTGTCATTCGGCATGCCTTGTTGAGTTTTGTGAAGTCAATACAGATTCGCCACTTGCCGTTTGCCTTCTTCACCATGACTACATTTGCTAACCAGCTCGGATAATGTACCTCTCGATGAAGTTGGCTTTGAGGAGTTTGTTGACCTCTTTTTCGATTGCTTTTTTGATGCTTGGGGGCGAAACTCCTTTTCTTTTGCTTCACTGGTCTAAATATCTCGTCCACATTGAGATGGTGGATAAGGACATCTGGACTAATCTCCGGCATGTCGGATCAGGCGAAGCATCGGCATTTTTGCGCAAGAAGTCTATCAGGTTATGTCGTGGCTTTCCTTCTAATTGTGACCCGATCCGGATAGTTCGGTTAGGTCGATCCTCCTCAAATGGGACTTCTTCAAGTTCTTCGACATGCTCTCCTCTTTGCTTGGTAAGATCTTTCCGAGCATCGAGCCCATCGACTTCCGGCCTTCGAGACTGAAGGTCGGCGATAAAGCAGTATCGAGCGGTGGCTGGGCTTCCTTGGACAATTCCTATTTCGCAATCTGTGGAAAACTTCATGGAGAGGTGCGGAACAAAGATCACTGCTTCGAGGGACATTTGCCCGGGTCTTCGAGGATGAAGTTGTATGGTGACCAAAGCTTGATCACAAGAAAGTTCATGTGAACAGTCGCCATGCAGGGCCATTCGCCGGCCCGGACCATTAGAGTGATTACTGCTTCTGGTACAATAATATCGTCAGTGAACCCCATCAAGGTGGAGTCGACCATTCGGAGGTCTTCTGTTCTCAAACCTATTCTCACAAAGGCATCAAAGTAGAGAATTAACAGAGCTTTCACTATCAACGAGGACTCGATATACATCATAATTTTGCATGTTTAAAGATACAACGAATGCATCTTCATGGGGGTATTGTATCCCCTAAAGATCTTTCTCTGAGAATGTGAATTCCTCATACTTGACTTTCTTAGATGGAGGCAGCTCTCGTCTGACCGACCGTTAGATTAGCCGACCATAGCGATCATGTGCATGTTGCTGGCCGCTGGCGGGTTCGGCTGGGCTGTTGTCGAATCTCGGGTGGATTCTCTGCTCTAGTGTCTACCTCCTGGGGTCCGTGGTAGCGCTCAAGCCTTCCTTGCCGGGTCAGTTGCTCGATCTCCTGCCTGAGTTACCAGCATTCCTCGATATCATATCCATGGTCATGATGATATTAACAGTACTTGGTCATATCTCTTTGGGTTGGGTTTCTCCGAAGAGGCTTTGGCCGAAGGAGCTGATGCTCTATCCCCATCAGAATTTGAGCCCAAGGTGCGGTGAGAAGAGTAAACCGATTGAACCTCCACACTGGGCTTTGGAAGCGCTGCATAGGTGGCAGAGCTCTTTGGCGGCGTGGGCTCACGGGACGAGTCGGTCGGCTTTTGTTCGAGCTGTTCTTTTCTTTCTTCTTTGATTGCTCGGCTCGTGCCGATCTTCGGGACTCTTCCACTAAATACACCAGGGCCATTATTTCGGAGAGACTTCGTGGGTAGATCACCTTCAGCGCCAGGTAGAAGTCTCTCTCTTTAATACTTCCCCGCTAAGGCGGACATGGCCACCTCATGATTGAGATGATCAACCTCTAACATGGTCGTATTAAAGCGGCCCAAAAAGCTCTTCTGGGATTCCTTCTTCCATTGTTTCAGTTTGAAAAGGGAATCCAACCTTCGCCGATATCGGCAGCTACTGGTGAATTGGCTAATGAAGGACTGGTCAAGCTCGTCAAAAGAATCGATGGAGTTCAGCTTTAGCATGTAAACCATACTCTGTCGGGCCCCCTAAGAGTTGAGGGGAAGGCTCGACATAGAATTGCATCGAAGGCTTCATAGAACAACTTGATTGATCGAAAGCTGCTCAGATGATCATCCGGTTCTATCGTCTCATTGTATGCTCGATGGCAAGGAGCTTGATGTGCGAGGGGATAGCCTCATCCATAATCCTTCTGGTGAAGGGCGGACCTTGCTCCACTCGAGATTCTAGCATGTAGGCATGCTTCACAGCATCTAATTCTAGGCACATCTCCTGGATCTTCTGCTCAAACACCTCGGTCTGAATGGTCGGAGAGGTTGGGTAGGGAATCGATGTCTGGGCATCGAATCATGGTGAGAAGAAATTGGAGACAAGGAGTGGACCCGGCGAGGTCTGGGGAAGCCCTTGTCTTCAGCTTTCGGTGGAATGGGCTCCACTTCCTTCGCCCTATGGTCGGGGTGCTGCGGGAGGCCTGTAGCCTCCAACTGGTTAAGTGAAGGGGCTATCAGTTGTAATGGTGTAGCTGCTCCACCAAGCGGCTGCTGATCGGCACAGTCGGGGGAGGGATTCCCTGGAGTCCCTGCACCAGCTGTGTTAATGCTTGGACTTGTTGGACCAATGTATCGAATTGGTCTTGTGTAACAGGAGCTGTAGGTGGTGGCGAGCGTTAGGCTGAGGTGGCGGCGAAGATGCTGTATTCTGTGAGGGATCACCCTCTGAAAGACAGCCTGATAAGGGGCATCTATGGCTGCCCTCTTGCGATTCACCATCTTGAATGGTGTTCTCTTTTGAAACCTTTTCGCCTGAGGTTTCAAGTTATGGGGACTTGAGGCCCTTCCTTTAGTGCTAATTTATTGCTGCAGATTTTCGTTCTCCGACTTGGGGAGGAAGTGGCAGCGCACGTCAAGATCCGGATGGCGTTCTCTCATCCTTGGGGACCTACAAAACATCGTCCAATCGCAGAAAAAGAGGTGGGTGTTCCTTGTGAAGGACCGATGCCCAAGTCAGTGGATAATCCTCAGCTTCAAATAATGAGGAGAAGGTTTTTGAAGAGAAGAGCAAGGGGGTTGAATTCTCTCTGGATGGATCTAAGTCTCTCCTAGGGCTCTTGGGACTGGTATTTGAAGGGAGAGAATCTGGTAAGTTGTTACTTGATTTTCGAAGAGCTGTTGTGGAAGTTGGAAGGTGATAAGGCCAAATTGGTGTATACCTTATTAGGGGAATTCGTGATCCCGTGAATCATAAAGAGGGGAAGCTATATCTGGCTCCCGCTTTCATTTATGAAAGACCACTTCAGGAAGGAGTTTCGAGATTCTTGCAATTTTCAGTGATCTGATGGTTGAGATGTTCAGCGCGGGCCGAAGGTTGGCCGAAGGGGAGGGTTAGTCGGGTGGCTCCCGACTGTTGAGGTCAATTGCTCTGGCTCGGAAGTGAGACTCGATGTAGCTGAAGGTCGGTCAGCCAAGGTTCGGTTGGCAAAGCTCGGTCTGGCAAGGCTCGGACTGAGGCCAGGGCAGAAGCCAATGGGGCATCCTTCGATTTTTGAGGGTCGGTCGTAGTCCCAATGTGGGAATGACTCATCTGCCCACGTCAGCCATCTTATGCGGAGACTTTTTTTTACCCCACATCAATATGAAATAATATTAAATAATTATAAAAGAAATGATAATTGATCAATATAGACATAAGCAACTAAAAAATATGTTCTGATTAAGGTGTTTGGGCACCAATTAGAAATGTAATTCAAAATGTTATCCAAACTTTGGACCCTCCAACCTCTGCCTATTTAAGTCTAAGCAAAATATTTAGGTGCCATGCTAGGTGATTGATGCACACATGGTATGTGGTACTGGAACTTACTCTTATACTATATGATTCTGAATTGAGACTCAATATGGAGGATGTACCGAGTCTCAACACATTGAACTATCTCCTGTACCAGGTTAAGTATTGAGATTTGGAAACTACATTTAGGAGCTTCCTAAGTGGTAGCGTAGGGACAACCTAGGCCCAAGAAAGTGTTGACCACGCCATACAACCAGATTGAAAGCCTAGGATAACTGATCAAATTTTTATAAGACCATTGTATCGAGCAACCTATCAACATTTCACTTCTAGTAGAATTTTTGTTAACTTGTTGATGTCCTTAATGACTTAGTAGTTGCGTTTCAATCAAGTATCCACTTTTAAAGAAATTAAGTTTAGAGTGCTTGTGATGATTAAGGATGATATGAATATTAATTAATGATAAAGAATCGGTGTCTGATATTGTGGTAGACTTTAGTTCCCACCTTAACTTTTGCTGGAGTTTGAAGGCAAATATATATGGGTTTAGCCTTCTGATTACCAATTCAAAATAAGAGGTTTTTGAGTTGAGCTTATGTTTTTCTAGACAAGTTCTTCAAAAAGAGTTGAGTAGAAAGGGACACACAACTTTTAAGAAAAATGATGATGATGAGTCGGACCCAGCTGCACTGCTCTTGACTCCTAGATGAGGGGTTTCTGCTATATGTAGTACTTGATCTGCTCATATGATCCTACATTTATGAAAAAATTGCTCGTGATTGTTACATGATGGTTCTTCTATTGCTGAGACACCAAAATTGCTTTTGTAAGAGACATTTGATGTAGGTCCAACTTTCCTAGGACAAAGATGTACTCAGTCTAGGGACTTCAACGTGCCTTGAAAAGAAAAAATTAAAAGGTTTTAGGATAATTTGGGTGCAACAGATAAAATGTAAACT
>UESW01002552.1:99961-198776 GCA_900491605.1 Calamus simplicifolius | reverse complement strand
TGCCATCCACAAAATTACGTGACCCAAGAAAGCTACTTGATCCAACCAAAACTCACACTTCTGCAGCTTGGCATAAAGCTTCTTCTCCCGAAGAGTTTGAAGCACAATCCTCAAGTGATCCTCATGCTCCCTGAGACTCTTAGAATAGATCAAAATATCATCAATAAATACAACCACAAACTGATCCAAGTATGGCCTAAACATTCTGTTCATCAAATCCATGAACGCTGCCGGGGCATTAGTCAAACCAAACGGCATTACCAAAAACTCATAATGGCCATATCTAGTTCTGAAAGCTGTCTTAGGCACATCCCCATCCTTGACTTTAAGCTGATGATAACCTGACCTGAGATCAATCTTAGAGAATACCCGGGCTCCTTGAAGTTGGTCAAACAAGTCATCAATCCTCGACAAAGGGTACTTATTTCGCACTGTCACCTTGTTGATTTTCCGGTAATCAATGCATAGCCGAAGACTGCCATCCTTCTTCTTAACAAATAGAACTAGAGCACCCCAAGGAGAAGCACTAGGCCTGATAAATCCCCAATCTAGGAGTTCCTGCAATTGGTCCTTCAACTCTTTTAGTTCAGCCAGGGCCATACGATAAGGAGCCTTGGATATAGGTCTAGTTCCAGGAATCAAATCAATGGAGAACTCAACCTCCCGGTCAGGGGGCAACTCCGATAATTCATCCGAAAAGACATCAGGGAATTCTCTAGCTATAGGAATATCCTCCAACTTGGCCTCTTTCTTTTGAAGATCATTAATAACAGCAAGAAATCCTTGGCCACCACTCCTCAGATACCTTTCAGCCTGTAGTGCCGAAATAAACACTGAGGCTAGAAGTTTCTGGCCACCAGTAAAACTAAATTCGGGCTGACAAGGAATTTTGAAGTTGACGATCTTCCTGAAACAGTCTACAGAAGCATGATAGGAAGCTAACCAATCCATGCTTGCCTATCTTAATCATTCCTGGACGTAAATGAAATTTCATTTTAACAATAAGAATATAATGTCCTAACTAATTATTAATGCATTGCACAGGATAAGAATGTAATGCTAGATGTGAAATATCATCATAAGCTAAAGTGTCAGGTTTCTCTAAGTATAATATCATCAAAATATGTTCTCTACGTGTTATCATGTCAATATGTCTGTGTCCCTAGGGTCATAACTGAGCTCTGATACCATTAAAGCTATCACGCCCCAGACCCAATATCGGGCTAGGGTGACAACCCGCCGCGTGCCGAGCACGCAAGGCGTCACAAAATTTTTCACACATAACATTATTATATATATAACCAAGCCAAATTGATCACTGAATACTAAAAGTTTTGGGTTACAAACCCTTACACACCACAATAATAAAGTTTGGGCATCAAGCCCTACACATAAGCAATACTGGGGTTACAACAAAATAATGGGTCTTATTTTATTTAATAGAAGATCCATCACCCCAACCATCCATCTTCAATCTCGTGGCTCTGACAAAAACATTGTAAGATTTTTATGAGCTTACACTCAATAAGTAAGCCACGTTATACAGTCAAATCATAGCATAACAATCTATAAGCACATAAATGATTTGCATGCTTAAACATTCCACAAATACTCAAACATGCAATGTAAGTAAACCCACTGTTTATGCTCTCAATGGTAGCTGTAAATGTGACCCACGGCCCTGCAATATCCCAATAGTGTACCAACAAGCATCCCCCTACTGAAAGGGTCCAGATACCAGGGTCACGCCATATCATAATCCACCAGAACACATACTCTATATGTGTGATGCCACCTCGAACCAAGCAGAACACATCCTCTAGATGTGTGATGCCACCTTATAGTAACTTAGAACACATCCTCTAGATGCGTGATGCCATATCGGACCAAGCAGAACACATCCTCTAGACGCGTGAATGGCATAAATAAACAGAACACATCCTCTAGACGTGTAGGTGGCATAAATCATCAGAACACATCCTCTAGATGTGTGTGGCATAAATCATCAGAACACATCCTCTAGATGTGTATGTGGTATGACATGATAAAGGAGAACCGCGGTGACACATAACAGTACCTCACATTACATGCACTAACATATCAATAACATCTTTATATTGCATAAACAGTGGATTATACTTACTTAACAATTGCATGTAATATATCACATCAATGTCATAATAACTGCATCTCTCATGCATAGCATCCACATATGAAATCATCCTCAATCATAGCACATAAACAACAATGTATTCATAATATTCATCTACTTATAATTTAGCCAATATCCATAACAATTCTTCATGTCACAATATAATTCACAATTTAAATATTCATATAATGAATAAAATAATTTATTATATACTGATAACTGGCTTACTTACCTCAGTACGTAATCCAACAGGTATATATCAGCTAGTCAGATGTCTGAGCACCTACAGGATCATTTTACACAATTAATTTATTAGAATAAGAACATTAAAATGACCCTTAGAATTCTACCCAAACTAGTTCACGGGCCCAACTTTGGGCTCGAATATCTCCCACTATACACACCCAATTAGGAAGGTAAAAATACCCCAAGAAACTAGAATTAACCCAGATTCTAGCCATATAATTTTTTTGCTAATCCCGGCCCGTTACGGGGCCTAAAAACCAGCCCCAAATTTGTTCACTGCACGGCCCAATAGGCCCTGAACCGGCCGGCCTAGCCGGCCCGATTCATCCAAAGCCATCCCGATCCCCTGTTTCACTGAACAGGGGATGGGTACCACGCCGGCGGCTAGGGCCGCCGCCGGCCAAATTGAGGGCGGCTCGGCCGCCGGTGGACGGGCCAGAGCCGGCCGCGGCCACCAATCTCCTCCTCTCTCTCTCAATTTCTCTTTATTTCCCTCTTACATCCGCGCGGCACATTACTGTGCCGGCGGCACGGCCGGCCACCTTGGCCGGCCGGACCTCCACTGGACGCACGCCGGATGCCGGTGGAGGCGACAGGCCGGAGCTCAGGCCCGGCGAGGCGGCGAGCACGCCGCCGGCCGAACCAACCAGCGGAAGCCGGTTCGGCTTCCGTCACCGCGCGAGAGAGGGGCTGATTGGCCCTCTCTCTCTTCTCTCTCTCCACCACCACCCCGCCGGACGCCTCCCCCGGTGCCGGCGGGGTCGCCGGCCGAAGCTCAGGCCCGGCAAGGCGGCGAGCACGCCGCCGGGCCTGAACCAAGGATCGATCGGTCCCCTTCTCTTGCTCTCTATCTTATCTCTCTGTCTCTCGCGCTCTCTCTGTCTCTCACGCTCTCTCTCTCTCTCACTCTCTCTCACTCTCTCTCTCTCTCTGTCTCTCTCTCTCACTCTCTCTCTCTCTCTTTCTCTTCAGAGGCCAGGGGATTACCTGAAGGAAACGGAAGCCAAGATGATGGAGGGAGTCCCCCCTCTATCACATATATAATCCCCTGCGTAATGCTTCAGTTTAAGGGGTCCGGGAAAACGAAGCGCTTCGCTGAGAGCGAAGCGTCGGACAGCACAGGACCAAGTCCTGAACCTGGTTCACATGAACCGAGAACCGGGTACTACAACTCCTTAACTCTTATTTTTCCTTTTATTTTTGTGAAGTATGTTGGAACATGGAGGAAGACTCCGCCTCCAAACCTAATGGGTGACAACAAAGACAAAACAGAAATTCAACAACTGGTCAAAGGTGGAAATGAGTGGGAATTATGCTGCCAGCTTTGCCATAAGCCAGGTAGATACCTTGCTTATTCTTGCAATTCATGCATTATCATATACGTCACTTTGTCCAATAAGATCTTTTGTTAATGCCACTTGTCCACCTTTTCCCTCGGCATGTAATCTTGAAGGTTGAAACAATCCTCTCCTTTAATGTTTACCACATCTAATAGGTAATTGGGCTCATTGGTGGTGCCTATGAGTATGAGCAACTTCATTAAGACTATTGTGATATATCACTAACATTCCTTATTAGTAAATAATTTAAGTTATGACTGACATTAGTATTCCTATATGATGCTTCATCCCAATGTTTACCATCTCGGTATTGGACACTATACCAATACCATAATAGTATAGTATTAATACATCAAATATATGATTGGTTTTGCATAACAAGACTTAGTAGTTAGTACCGAGTCTCAATTTAGTATCGGTATGGTTTGATATATTGGACATGGGATGGTATTCATCAGTTTGACATAGCATGCTACTTCATAGCATTGAGGTCTTTCTGATAGTAACAATCCTTCTAAGATACATTTAGGGGAGGATAGAAAAAGATAAGGAGTTTGGATAGCATCAAGGTTTATCATAGCAAGTATCGGTACTGTATCAATAGCAAGTCAGTATAGTTCATTACGGTATATACTTTACTAAATTGGTGGCGTATTAGTCAGGTGGACCAGAAGGCTCCCACATATGTCAGCCACTCTACCAGACAAAACTGATGGTTCAATTCGGTACAAGGTAGTTTGGCATAATTTGGTACATTGGTTTGGAGTAGTACAATCAGTGCAATATTTTTGGCTTACAACTCTATCCTAAGATGATGTGGGGTTTTGATCCAACTCAAGAAGGTTCAACCAACATGTTCACCGGCAATTATTTTCTAAATAATGAGGAGAACAGTGACCTGTTCTTGTTCTGCTTGTTGCCTTCTTTATTCCTTGTTGGATTTTGTCCATATTCCAATACTACTACTAGATAACAACCAAAATTTCTGAAACATGCTTTAGTATTACGTGATTTCTTTTTTGCGTGTGTTTGTGTTTTCTGTGATTTTGGGCATCGACTAGAGGTTGTTTGGGTTTTGAATGATTAGTTATGCTCTTTATTGTTTCTATTGTTCTTTTTTGAGTTGGTCATATGCTACTCTTCCTTTTCTTATCTTAGCATTATTCAGTCATTTTGGTCTTTCTTTATTTACTTGCTATATTCTTCCCTTTTCTCTTAGATGCTTGTTCTTCCTTTGTTGTAACTATCTCATCTTCATTGCCAGTAACTTCATGATGAAATGCCTTACTCCATACTATTAATATTTTGATTGCTGCAATGAGCAAATGGATAGTGCAGCCTAATATTCCAGCGTTATCTGGCAAGGTCAAAAATGGCTTCATGGTTTCCATCTTCTTTGTTGTATCTTCATTCAGTGGCTTCTAACATCGGATTAATCTATTGATGGACAGTGATAGGATGTGCTTGCATTTTTCACATAATCAACATTCAACTTGACAAAATAGACCCATTTCCTACAGTTCCACTTTTATGACAGGATGAATGAAGATTGCAGCTTTCAAATTCTATCAATTAAAAATCTGCTCAACCAGTAAAATGGTCTATTAAGAAGTTTTTCTATCTACAATCCTGTTTTTGTTTATCTTCATTTGACTTTGACTGGTACCAAATGAGTTAATGTTGGATCATATCCTATCTGGTAACCTTAACAACATCATCTCGTCATCTTCATATCATCTGCACTGATGCAATTCAAGGATGGAATCATCACTTGTTCCATCCTGCAATCCCTTTGTATAATCCATAAAATTATATCTCTGGACAACTTTTCAATAATCAAATAGGAATTGTTTCGGTTTTTTGACTTACTAAATTGCTTCTTCCATGTAATTGATGTAATCTGATGAAAGAACTGGTTCCCCTGGGGTGCAGCTATCATACTTGTATTATGACTTGCATCTGTTTTTGAGAATGGAAATCGAACAGCTTAAATAGCTATAAGCCATAAAAAAGAACTTTATGCTTTTTCATCCTATTTGGAATTTCACAATTATCGACTAATTAGCCAAGTACTCCTGATATTCACTGATTGAATTCTTAATTAGCATTTGAGTTCCCCCTTAGGCTTTCTAAATAAGAGAAGAATGTTACTGGAAGTGCCTGCTGACTAGACTGGATGATGCATGAACTAGATTCATTTCTTCTTCTACTTAGCATCCATCTCTAACCGGTTGCCCAATTCAGAAGTAACACTCAACAAAAGTAGAGTTTGGTGTGACATCTTAAGACCATTCTAGCGTGGAGGTTACATTTGAAATGCTTCATAGCAGATATATTAAGACTGACTGCAGCTGGAACTCAGAATTCAGGAGGTTGGTATTTTGTGTAGGGTCATAGCTTAAGTAATGCAAGGTCACCATGTTTGTCATAGGTTAAAATAGGCTTTAAATGGTAGTGATTATTCGCTCTATTTTTTGAAGATGCTTTTGTATCCTTTCTTACTCTAATATTATTTTATGCAGTTGTTCAGTATGAAGAGCGCTGAAGATCAATGTGAAAGGATGCCCTTGTTGAAGCTGCTGTCTTTTGAATGACATATTGTGGAGTCCTTTAGTGTCAGAGCTTTGAAAAAACAGTACAAAATAAGTTAGTCTTGTTGTGTCTATTTAGTGTGGATAAGTATGACCGACTATAGGCTTGTGCGCCTTCATGGTTGACATTTGATGTTTGCTGAGTCCTAAACTTGTGTGCTTTATTAGCTGACTGTTACCATATGCTGTTTGCTGAGTACTAAACTTGTGCACTCTGTTGGCCAAGTATTTCATATGGTGTTTGCTAAGTACTGAATTTCTATATGCTGTTGGCTGACAGTTATCATGTGTTGTTTGCTGAGCACCTTTGTTATACCTCAACCACATTTCTTGGTCCTGCTAGAACTTGGCATTTTATCAGTTGGAGTTATGCATAAATATAAAATGTGTAAACCATGATATTGATGCTTTTAGTAGGAATGCTCCTTCAAAACATGTCTATGGATGAATTTATCTAAAGAGGATGAAGTTAATCATTTTTTGTTGTAGCTTGGAGCTGTTATCAACACACAATTCTGTTTGCAGAGATAATTTCTTGCATGGTTGCATTGCAACATTTTGGCTGGTGATAATTGGATGTCTAGAACATTAAGTACTGGATTTTAAGTAATGAATTTTAATAATAGCTGAGCAAAAACTCTCGTCATTGATATTGAACGCGGACGTAGTGACCAGGGAAATAAGCCTCTTTCTGTCTTTAATATTGGTTCAGGGCAACATGTGGATACATATATATATTTTTCAATTGTTATTGAAATGCAATACAGTAGTAATAATTATAGATTATAATAATAGAATATATCCATAGTCAAAATTTTGTTATACATTAAGTAACAAGCTTTAATGATGGTGAAACAAATTAATTCTAGCATCCACATGGTGAATAAAGAACCTTAAACAAGCAAAGCCTTCAGTATATTTTTGTGCATATATATGTCTATTTATGCATGCATGCATGCATGCATACATGTGTATATATAATAAATAGCTGCATGACAAGGAACCTAACCTAAGAAACAAGTAAACCATACTGCTAGCTGATCACATAACTCAAGTGCAAAATAAATTGCTGAGAACCAAAGAAGGAAAACCATGAATCCATTTTATCAGGAATATAAGTCACATAATAATCATAGCAACCAACAAACCATTCCATGTGGGCATGATAGAGAACAAACAGGAGTTAACAGGCATTCATGGACACAATGTTGGATCTATTCACCAGGAAACCAAAAAAGCAAGAGCAAATCCTCTCCTCCCCACCATTTCATACTCTGGTAATCAATGGCAATAAGGGCTTGGTTAACTACTCAAGCTGGTAGCCCTAAACGAGACAAAAATATGAAGCAAAACAAAACCTAATAATTACTAGACACTAACATGGCCAAGGCTCGAATAGAATTGACCAACCTAAATAGCAATCAGATATGTTATTCATTCAAAATGGGATCTTATAAGGTAAAGTAAATTAAATCAAAATTAATCCATTATATTTAAATTTTCTGAATAATATTTCATAGAAATATGTCTCTAAATAGATTATACAAAATTTAAAATATTAAATACATACATACATACATACATATATTATGAAAAATTTAATAATCTGAGTTTTAGGTATAATTAATTGTACAAATGCAAATTACATGATTATCAATTTACATAGTTTTTAATTATAATTTTTTATATAATAATCAGAAAAATAGAACTGATGCGTGTACTGCATCCTAGACAGAATTCTATTTGCAGAAATTAATTTCCTAATATAAAAACAAAAATTAATTTCCTAACATAAAAATAGTGAAATATAATTATTAGAAATTTAAAAGGTCTAAAACAAGAAAATTTTCAAAAAATTAATTTACACAAATTGAACAATTTTTTGTTATTGTATTTAATCATTGTAGAAATTATTTTATTATACAAGCTTCTTCATCAAACTCTATCTAAAACAAGATAACCCATTTTATAAAATTATTTGAATGCTAAAATAATTTGAAAAGAGAAAGAAAGGAAGAAATTTGTTGTGAAAGCTTCCACAATTTTGGAATCAATGCAGGATTAGAGAGAGAGAGATGGCATTGAATCTCTCTCACACAAAGAAGAGTCATTCTTGGGTGGTAGATCAAGCCTAATAGGGCACACGGATTAATTAGAGACACTATAGTATATAATGATTCTCACCTTAATATTGCTATTAAATCCACGTGCTCCTCTCACCTTAATAGATTCCTCAGATAACCAACTAAACTGAGGATTTCAAAAGGATAACCAATCCACATATCTTCATATTGGATATTACAAATAGAAAACAAACAAATTATCTTATTCTTTTCTTTGAATCACGAACTACAGAAAATACCAGTACCAGCAGCCTATTTATCCTCTCGTGGCAAAGTGGAAAATGTCGGAACGCCTGTTGTTCTGGGTGACATGCAGGTAGCTCAAGTAACACGCTTACAATTCCGAGTAAGCACTGAGATCTGTTGATTTTATATACCCTGGACGCATGCCACATTGGCTTGCTATCATAAGCAGAAGGGTTATAAGGTCATAACTTCTGGCATTCAGGTCCAAACACACTCTATCCTGAAAAGTTTTGAGCTGAGCTGATCAGTGGAATCTCTCTTCAGAAGTTGAAACAATAGCATGCCCGCAGAATGTGATAGAGTAGCATGAAGGCAAATAAATGGCGTACAAGTTAGAATGATTTAAATAATTCTTGTGCTGTTCAACCTTGACCACCATTTCCTCTTTGCCTTTTCAGAACTTGCATCATCAGTTCTGAGCTTGTTTATAATCACCTTGGACTCTCGTAATCGCAGACTAAAATCCTTCTTCCATGATTCAAAGTTCTGCTTTAGCTTCTTCAGTTCCTTTTCTGGATTTAGACTTGCCTGTGCCTGCCTGGACTTCACCTCCACCAAGAACTTGACATCATCTGCAAAAACCTAACTCCGCTGCTCGAATTCATCAGCCAAACTGAAGATAACGCCAAGGCCTGCACTCATCTCTCTGTCCAGGACCCGGCCTCCCGCTCTTTGGTTCTGGTGTGGTTTCCATTACTGTCCAAGAATTGGTCCACCGATGCATCGGATCTTCACTCTGCATCATCAGTGACAAGGCTTTTCTTTGCAATTGAGAGGCTGGACTGTAAGGATCTCTCATCTGTTTCTGCCACACCTCCTCCATGGATCCCATCTTCTGCTCATACTCTGACCGTCTGCTCTCATACTGCTGGAGCTTCTGATGGAGTATGTCATTCTCCTCTTCCTTCATTCTTAGAGCAGCCTCAGCCTTCAGAATTCTTCTTTTCAGCTCTGCAAGGAAAGATGCCTTCACCTGCACTTCATCAGAATCCTGAAGCAAAATTTTACACAGATTTAGTCGATCAAACCAAGTGCAGAAGCAACTTAAAAATATGAGCTCCTATGCTACTACTAAGAAATGATCTAAAGGCAGCAATCAAGGATTTAAATTTCATTTTTTTATCTAAAGGCCTATCAAGGTTAAATTTATTATCAATCTCAACTTTTAACTCAAGAAAAAGAAAGAAAAGAAATGTAACCTTATAGCTATAAGACAATAAAAATGATACAGAAGGCTAGTTTGGGCCGAAACTGACAATTACATTAAACTGGAAAGTCAGTTTTGGTTAGCTGTAAGCCAGAATGGGTTAGACTTAACACTATGTGATTAATTTGTTGGGTTGCATTAGGCCTAATCTTAGTCAAACTGGTCTTTAAGATAGCTAATCATTTCCAGATGAGCCAGTCTGGCTCATCAAATTGGTTTCCATGGATTTTGATCAACTTGGACACGGCATTTCATGTAAGTCGCATCCTAATTAAAGAAATTAAAACAAGTGGAGCCCAAATATGTGCTCTGTGAATGCCAAGACAAAACTACTGATCACCTATATTTCAAATGCGGTGTTGTTAAAGTGTTCTGATCTGAAATAATGAAAAAAAGCCTAGAATAGAAATGGCTCCCTTGTGGACATTATGGACTGTAATAGTTGGATTGGATAGACTCACTGCATAATAAGACAATTGCCTTCATCATAACAACTGTTGTACACTGGAGCATTTGACTGGAGAGAAAAACATGGACTCTAAAGAAACGAAGACCAATGAGGAAGGAATGTGGCACCGAGCATGGAGTTGTCTCTTACTAGGTCTACCTTATATCCCCCTACCCCCTTCTTAAATTCTCTTTACCTGTAGTTTCTTCATGTTATGGGCTTCTCTCCCATAACTGAGGATGTTTGTATCAGTTTCATTTTCTCAATAAAACAAAGGGAGACCATCTTTCCTTTGCAAAAATAAAGAAGAATTTAGACTAAGTAAGATTGTCTCAAATTTATTTCATGGTTCAAACCTGGGACTCTCGCAGCACACTAGAGAAACGGTTTCCAGTCATCCTATCAACCCAAGTCCCACTGAGGATTTGTCACAATTTGTATTGGAACTCTTAATCCTTCCATCAACAATCACAACATGCTACTTGCAATCTATCCACATGTTAATATACAAAGGGCTATCAATGCTATGCTCTATAAAAAGGCTACTATCTATCAAATGAGTTCATTTATTGTGAACTAAAATGGCCAACCACAATGGGAAGTGTAGTTTGAAGGGTAATTAATGTTTGAAAAAGGTAAAGCTGTATGTGCATGTATGAAGATGTGTGGTTAAGCAAGCAAGCTTGCAAACACAATTTTTTTAACACAAACAGCCTAACTAGCTGGATATGTGATTGTGAGTCTATGAAGCCCATTCCTGTTTACAAAGACACTCTACTGATGCATAGCATCACTCTAATATAGGATTGTCAGAGCCTAGGTTGTCTGCAACCCTGCCTAGCACCAGGGTAGGCCTTACCACTTGGTTGCAGGCAAGATCATTAAGAAATGTATTATTCAATGTTAAAACAAAGAAGCCATTCACTAATTCACCAGCAGCCCTCTTCAAGCCCACTACCCATAAAAGGGAGAAACTCACTTGCAGTTCATCCAATTATTGACAGTCCTTCAGAATATTTATATTAAGATTTTAAATCCCATTGGAGAGGGATGTCCAAATTTCTCTATCTATGTCAACTGTTATTAATTACTATATTCAATCTTTTCCTCTCTAGCTAAAAAATGTTGGCTTTGGTTCCAATGACAACATAAGAAGCTAGCAAAATTCCAAAAATCTGGGATCAAATTGCAGGTGTCATTCCTATCCAATAAATTTCTAAGTACAATTTTTGTGACAGAATCACAGATTCAACAATACATCATGATAAGTAACTTGCTGACAATGGAGGCAGTGTTACTTTTTGTGAAAAGGTCCCAAGTCTGTCAAACAGGAATTTATGGAATATGCGAATAAGTCAAAAGCCACTGATAGCTTAATAGATAGAACTGGAAGGATATTGATAGTAGGAAAATAATAATGTAAATTCAGACGAGAGTTACAGGGAGTGAGACTGCAAGCATTGCAATTTTCTACAAATAGAATGACTACTAAACAACCACATGAAGGCATCAAACATGATCTCAATATTTAGATGATATATGATGAAGGACTGCAGTTGAATATAAGGTGATAGAGAAAAAAAATGGAGCCAGAATTCTTAAAGTGATCCACAGAATACTGCAAACTTGTAAACATGTTGATAATTTGAAATTAGATTTTAGACTAAAAGAATTATAAGATGACGAAACTAAAGGGTTTATATTACCTTTCTGCATTCCAAGTTTCTTGGCAGTGTTCAGTAAAGCAACATCTCCAGAGCACCTTCTAACAAGCCATCCACGAATAACTGAGTGATATAATTGAAAGATTGTTAAGCTAGCTATTATGCTCTGACTAAACCAGGTACAAAACAGCATCTAAACTAGAATGTGGAGGCTCTTACCAGATTGTAGTACAACTGTAGAATTACGAACATCTATAAAACTTTTTCTAGAGCATTTTATTTTATATATCTTTGCAAAACAATTGCGGCTTTGTATCTCTGTAACACGCCTGAGTAAATTTGTCTAGTCTTCTCACCTCGAATAACTTTAAAAATATAATACCAATCTGAAGTCATCATAACTTCTTATGACATCAATGGACAAAACGACTTTATTGTATATAAAAAGGTGTTATGGATGGAGCTTAATTTCATCAAGAGGGAGTTTGAATTTGAATTTTGAATTCGATTTGGCCAACTAAGGAAGCTGATTTTGGGGAGGATTTGTTGCAACTTCCAAATCTGATCTTAGGGAGGATTTGTTGGAGATTTTTAAGACAGCAAATCAGTCCATGGTTGCCAAAAGTGTGGAGCTAGTTTTGGAAATCAGTCCATTGTTGCCAAAAGTGTGGAGCCAGTTTTGGGATGGGATTAGATTGGAGGAGAGTCTTCGATCCTTGGGGTGTCTTCTTTAGCCGGGAAAGTTGAGCAAAAAAAAAAAGAGAATAGAAGGCTATGTGAGGACATCCTCCGTGTGCTGTAGATCCTGATTCAACTCTCTGGATCATAAGAGTTTCTGAGAGAGTGTGTTTTGAGGGCTTGTACCTGATTCAACTCTTAGTGAAGCCTTGCAGATCCTGTGCCACCATGGACGTAGCCCAGTTTGGATGAACTACGTAAAATCCTTATCTCTCGTTGTTTTTTTAGATTTTGGTTCCTATTATTATTTTATATTTTTTGTTAATTTTATCATAAATGCGTGCTTGGCCATACTAATAGCGATCTTATTAGAGGAATATTTGTTGTATTCCCTATCAAATTGATATCAAAGCAAGGTTTTCTTCACATTATTACGGTCGAACAAATCAACAAAGAGATGGCAGAAGACAAGATCAAAATCAAGAAATTCAATGGTCACAATTTCGGATGGTGGAGGATGCAAATTGAGGACTACCTATATCAGAAGGATCTTTACCTTCCATTAGAGGGAAAGAAGCTGGATACAATGAGCAACTCAGATTGGATGATTCTGGATAGGAAAGCCCTGGCCATCAGATTATTGTTGACACCTCAAGTGTCGTATAATATTTCAAAGGAAAAGACCACCGTAGATATGATGACCGCTTTAACAAAGCTGTATGAAAAACCTTCCACCTCAAATAAGATTTTTCATGAAAAAGCTCTTCAATTTGAAGATGGCTGAGAATAGTTCAGTGACGGAGCATCTGAACGAGTTCAACATAATTATTAATCAATTGGAGTCGGTCTCTGTTGCTTTTGATGATTCATTCAGGGCTCTTCTTTTCTTATGTTCCTTGCCAGAGAGTTGGGACAATCTTGTGATGACAGTCAGCAACTCGGTATCAGGTAAGCTTACATTCAATGATATAGTTAGCTGTATATTGAATGATGAGATGAGAAGAAAGGCTGTGGGTGGGACTTCTGCAAGTGCTACACTCATGGTGGATACCAGAGGAAGATCACAGGAGAGGAAAAAGTCAGAAAAAGGCCAATCCAAGAGCAAAGGAAAGTCCAAAGGGAGATTTCTTATGAAGTGTTGGAACTGCGGGAAGAAAGATCACATGAGCAAGGATTGTTGGGGTAAGAAGAAGGAAAAAGGTGCAGAGAGCAAGATAGAAGGTCAGGAAGCAAATGTTATGAGTACTATTGAGCATAATTTTAAGGATGTGTGCCTATCAGCTGGTGATGGGGCAAACTCAGATATGGTTTGTAGACTCAGGGGCTTCTTACCATTGCATCTCAAAGAGACACCTATTCTCGGATTTTGTCCAAAAAGATTTTGGTCATGTCACAGTTGGCAATGGACAACAGTGCAGAATTATGGGTAAAGAAACAATTGTACTGAAGCTAGTGACAGATGGAGAATTAAGACTTGCACAAGCCAGATACATTCCAGAGTTAAAGAAAAACCTAATTTCTATCAGCCAGCTTGATGTTGAGGGTTATGTATCCATTTTTGGTAATTCTCAGTGGAAGATTACTAAAGGGTCTATGGTTGTTGTCAAAGGGAAGCGGAGATGCACTCTCTACCTCTTGGCAGATAGTGAGAGTTTAATTTTAGTGGCAGCAGGAGATACGGCTACAGTGACTACATTATAGCACAAGAGGCTCGGTCATCTTAGTGAGAAGAACTTTAATATTCTACACATGAGAGAGCTTCTACCTAGGCCAAAGAAGGTGAATCTAGAGTTTTGTGAAGAGTGTTTCAATGGTAAGCAGAAAGCAGTGAGTTTTCAGTTAGCAAGAACTCAAAAGAAGACTGAAAGGCTAGAGTTGGTTCATTCAGATGTCTGGGGTCCAGCACCAGTGGCATCATATGCGAGCAATAAGTACTTTGTCACGTTTATAGATGATTTCAGCAGGAAAGTCTGGGTGTTTGCTATGAAGGAAAAGTCTGAGGTCTTTGGCATCTTCAAGAGATGGAGAGTCATGTGTGAAAGCCAGACTGGAGCAAATCTCAAGTGTCTCAAGATAGATAACGGTGGTAAATACTGTAGCAGAGAGTTTGATGTCTACTGCGTAGAGCATGGAATCAGAAGGATCAAGACCGTCCCAGAGACACCAGAGCAGAATGGTGTGGTAGAAAGAATGGACAGGACCATTCTTGAGAGAGAGAGAGGAGTATGAGGTTTGACTCAGGTCTACCTACATATTTTTGGGCGGCAGCACTGGACATCGCAGTGTATTTGATCAACAGGAGTCCATCCAGTGCATTGGATGGTGGGATTCCAGAGGAGGTTTGGACAGCAAAACAAGTAAAACTTTCTTTTCTTAAAGTATTTGGCTGCATTGCTTATTCTCTGATTGAGAAAGAGAAGAGGAGTAAGTTAGACTCCAAGTCTACAAAGTGTATTTTCATTGGATATGGTGGCGATGAGTATGGCTACAAGCTCTGGGATTTTCAGAACAATAAGATCATTCGAAGCAGGAATGCGGTATTTGATGAAGAGCATACTTACAAAGACAGGAAGGATGCAGTGGAAAAAAAGAAACAAGAGTTTATAGAACTCGATCCTATCAGAGATGGAGAAATTCTTCAAGTGCAAACTGAAGATGGAAACTTTGAGAATGTGGAAGAGGAAGATGTGGTTGGAACAGACAGCCACATGCATACACCGGTACCTCAGCTAGTGTCCCCACAGTTGAGGAGGACCACAAGGGTTATCAGGCCATCAGAGGTATTCTGCTAATAATTATGCTTTGTACACAGATTTTGGAGAGCCAGATGTTTTGTTGAAGCCATGCAGGATGAAGCTAAGGTCAAGTGTGAGTTGGCTATGAAAGAGGAGATGGACTCTTTAAAGCAAACAAGACTTGGGATCTTGTGAAGTTACCCGCTGGCAAGAAAGCTCTGTTCAACAAATGGGTGTACAAGATGAAGAATGAGGCCAATGGTACCAAGAGATACAAGGCAAGGTTAGTTGTCAAGGGTTATGCACAGAAAGAGGGAATTGACTTCTAGGAGATTTTTCTTTAGTAGTCAAGATGACATCCATCAGGGTAATTCTGAGCATAGTAGCAGTGGAGGATCTTCATATAGAGTAGCTATATGTGAAGACATCATTTATTCATGGAGATTTGGAGGAGGAGCTGTACATGCACCAGCCAGAAGGTTTCTAGGTCAGGGGAAAGGATTACATGGTCTACAGATTGAAGAAAAGTTTGTATGGTCTGAAGCAGGCTCCGCGGCAATGGTACCTCAAGTTTGACAGTTTCATACTAGAGAAAGGTTTCACCAGATGCTAGTCAGATTATTATGTGTACTTTCATAGGTACGTTACAAATGAGTTCATTATTTTATCCTTGTATATGGACGATATGCTTGTAGTAGGTTCCAGTATGAGGAAGATAGAAGAGCTCAAGAAACTGATGGCAAAGAAGTTCTCAATGAAGGATTTGGGAGAGACGAAGTAGATTCTTGACATGAGGATCAACAGAGATAGAAAGCAATGGAAGCTGTGGCTATCTCAGGAGGACTATGTAGAAAAGGTACCGAAGAGGTTCAATATGGAGAAGCAAAGGCAGTGTCAACACCTTTGGCAGCACACTTCAAGCTCAGCAAGCAGTTGTGTCCAACAACTCAGAAGGCAAGGGATGAGATGATTAGAATTCCATATGCCTCAGTCATGGAAAGTCTAATGTATGCAATGGTTTGCACAAGACCGGATATCGCACAAGCAGTGGGAGCAGTCAGCAGGTACATACAGAATCCAGGCAAGGAGCATTGGAATGCAGTGAAGTGGATCTTCAGATATCTCAGGGGTACGTTAACTTACAGTTTATGCTATGGAGGTGATAGTCTTCAAGTACAGGGATTTGTAGATGAAGATCACTTTGGTGACAGAGACAGAGGGAGGAGCACCACTGGTTATATTTTCACTATCAGTGATACAACAGTGAGCTGGGTATCTCAGTTGCAGAAGATAGTGTGATTGTCAACTACAGAAGCTGAGTATGTGGCTATCACTGAAGCTAGTAAAGAGATGATCTGATTATAGAGGTTGATGGAGGAGCTCGGCAAGGAGCACGAGTGTAATACATTATGGAGCGACAGCTAGAGCGCAACTCACTTGGCAAGGAATCCGGCATTTCATGCAAGAACCAAGCACATTCAGCTTAGGTATCATTTCATACGCAGTGCGTTGGATGAGGAGCAGTTGAAGCTAGAGAAAATTGATGGAGCTAAGAATCCTACAGATATGTTCACCAAAGTTGTGAGCAGAGACAAGTTGAGTCTCTATTGCAACTTGGTGAAGCTTTCCAAGAGATAGATCAGGAGAGCACAGCACAGAGAAAGAAGGTAGATCTAAGATTGATGTCATTAATCTCCAAGTGGGAGATTGTTATGGATGAAGCTTAATTTCATCAAGAGGTAGTTTGAATTCGAATTTTGAATTCGATTTGGCCAACTAAGGAAGCTGATTTTGGGAAGGATTTGTTGCAACTTCCAAATCTGATCTTGGGAGGATTTGTTGGAGATTTTCAAGGCAGCAAATCAGTCCATGGTTGCCAAAAGTGTGGAGCCAGTTTTGGAAATCAGTCCATGGTTGCCAAAAGAGTGGAGCCAGTTTTGGGATGGGATTAAATTGGAGGAGAGTCTTCGATCCTTGGGGTGTCTTCTTCAACCGGAGAAGTTGAGCGAAAAAAAAAGAGAATAGGAGGCTCTGTGAGGATATCCTCCGTGTGCTGTAGATCCTGATTCAACTCTCTGGATCATAAGAGTTTCTGAGAGAAAGTCTTTTGAGGGCTTGTACCTGATTCAACTCTTAGTGAAGCCTTGCAGATCCTATGCCGCCGTGGACGTAGCCCAGTTTGGGTGAACCACGTAAAATCCTCGTCTCTTGCTGTTTTCTTTTGGATTTTGGTTCCTATTATTATTCTGTGTTTTTTATTGATTTATCGCAAATGCATGCTTGGTTGTACTAATAGTGATCTTATTAAAGGAATATTTGTTGCATTCCCTATCAAAAGGCAGCCCAAGAAATAATTCTCCCCATATGGAACCAATAAAATTATTAAACAGAGGTGAAAAAATACATGATTGCAATGTACGATTGCTTTTCTACGCTCCTTCACATGACAATGAGCTTGATGGCCTCGAAAACAGCTCTGAACCCTTAAAATACCATGAAGAGTACGATTTCTTGTATCTTCAAGTGCGCTAATCTAAAAATCGCAAAATTTCAATAAGAACAAGAGTTAAAATACTTGATTACAAGTGGGAAAAAGAAAAGGCATCAATGAATCAGTGAATACTTTGTCAAGGTTCTTGTTTGTTCTCCTTTGTCAAGCTGATACCATATCCCAACAGAACAACAGCTAATGAGCTAGACCAAAAATATATGGAACACAAGCAACTCAACTCAATTCATCTAAGCCTTTTCTCAACTACATGGAACACAAGCAATCACAGTACAAAAAAGGAAGATAAAAATGAGTACTTCCAAATAATTTTATATTATAGGACTGCATGAATAGTTTGGGAAAACCAATAAATATGAGCCATGACACTTGAATGAGTACTCAAACTAATATTTTACATCCTCCCACCTAAAATATTTCTCACCTGTCCTGTACGGAAGAACAATTTTGTGTAGCCAACTTGATACATCTCTGGGAGAATATTGAACTGTTGAAGAATTGCCACAGAAACGCTAAGTGGGTCTTGAGATGCAACATTCTCAAGAAGAAGAAAACCGTACCTAATAAAAGTAAACAAAAATATATTTGCAACTTGGGAAATTAATAAAATACAATACATTATTTCTTAACTTCAGAATCAGTAGATCCATGGTACTACCTTCTAGCAAATTTTTGGTGAGACATTCTGGTAGGATAGCCAGATCTTGATATACGAACAACTTCAAGAACTCCACAACATTTGAGCTGCTGGAGTACAAGTCCTTGCTCATAAGTTGCAGGCAGTTGCGAGCTATTTGGCTTGATGCAGCGTACAAAGTGAGGTGTTGTGTTTTCAGGTCTTTGCATCAGTTGAAATAATTGCCCCTAAACCAAAGAAACAAAAAAGAATAACAGCATGCTGGTTTACCAACTCCTTTCTGACATACGTGACAGAATTTTTGATAGTATATCTTAAGTTTTCAGTAGTCAATTAATGGGTCCAAAGTAAATTTTCAGCTCACCATATATTGGATCAATAAATAGGGATATAAGCTGAATGGTCCACTGTATAACTTAAGGGACAAAAATTAAATATAACGGAACCTATTTCCTAAGAAGAATATGGCTCCTATCATGGTTGAAAAGAATGCCAACAGTGTTACTTGTAGAAAATTTAAGACTCAAAAAATAATAAACTTAAAAAGAAAGGACTTACAAAATATGAACATTTGGAACTCCATCTTTATAGACCCAAAATACTTAAAAATACTAGATCATGATGACCATAAATAATGCAAAACCAACCAATACCAATTATATGACTTTTAGATATTGGATTAATAAAATAGGATTTCAAAACCACCAAAAGTTTAGCTCCTTCAAATTAACATTGAGCTTCAGAAAAAATCTCAACTCAACTCAACTCATCTAAGCCTTTTCCCAACTACATGGGGTTGGCTACATGATGTTGGAAATCTAATGTATTTCAATATTCAAAAACCTTTTGATTTGATAAGTCATTTTATCTGATACGTCATTCTCAACCGGTAGGATAAGTCTTTTTTTTTTTCAACCGATAGGATAAGTCCTTTTATTTTTCTTTTTGACCAGTCTTTTGACTTATATGTCTCTACCTTCGTGATAAGTCTTGATAATTCTTTTATTTTGTTTGACCAACCATTGGACGCTGATCGACCTTTAGACTGAATCGTCATTCTCGTTGGATTGACTCGCTGCTTTCAACCGGTGCTTGCTATCTTATAAATATTCGAAGCAATGCCTTCCGGTGAAAATTCAATTAAAATCTTGCTCTTTCCATCATTATCCGGAGATCCATTTCCTCATCCTTATCCAGTCCATAGATTCATTCTTTGCTTTGCTCCGTTCTTATCCAAAGAGAAGGAACTCATTCGGTTGTTCATCCTTTTCTGACATTGGTGTGTGCATGCTTGTTAGAAGACTTACTGCTGTTGTATCCTGGAGGGTAGTCGTGCTCTGATCTTCTGCACCGAGATATTATCTCCGAGAGGCGCGAATCTACTTTTAAGGACAGTGCCCTGCATGCCACAACAACTTCTCACATAGATAAGATCTTCTCAGGTATTATCTTTTCCTCAAACTTATCCAACAATCTTAAGAGTAGATATAGACTCTATTATGGTTGCTACTACTAAGTTCTTTCCCGATACATCCAAGATTGAGCATTTACTGGTTCCCATTATAAACGTTGGTAAGAGAAAATTTTTCAATATTAGACGTACATAATATTGGATATGTTTTGACTGATCCTAAACCTGAGAAAGAGGGACCTTCTAACATGGGAAAATGCTAACAGAATAGTAGGCATACTATTCTTAGTACTGTATCCAATGAATTATTTGATATTTATTATCCTATTAAATCAGCCTCTAAAATTTGGGAAAGCCTTAAAAGAAAATATATTCTTGAAGATGCTAGTTCTCAAAAATTTGCTATAGGAAACCTTTTTAACTTTACCATGTCAGAAGATAAGGATGTGTCATCTCAGATCCATACTTTCCATGTTCTAATAGATGACCTTAAAATGAAAATATTATTCTTCCTGATGCTTTTATTACTGGATTCCTAATTAAAAAATTACCTAAATCTTGGAAAGATTATAAGAATAATTTAAAGCATAAAAGAAAGTCTATGTCCCTTGAAGATGTTATTGTGCATATTAGGATTGAAGAGCAAAACAAAGCTCGAGAAAAGATAGAAAAGGCTAAGGAAATGACTAGTAAGGCTAATCTAATAGAGGATGGATCTAGAAAGGATAAACATAAGTCCTATAAGCCCAAACATAGAAACCATTACAAGAAATATGATTCTACTTTTTTAATGAGTATTGTGCACAACACGGTATAATTCATGAATTTACTCCTCCTTATTCACCAGAATCTAATGGAGTGGCTGAGAGAAAGAATAGAACACTTAAAGAAATGATGATGCATTGCTCCTTCGTTCTGGTGCACCCATGAACTTGTGGGGGGAAGCCCTTCTTTCTGCTTGTTTTATTCAAAATAGAATTCCTTATAAGAAAACCAATAAAACACCCTATGAGTTATGGAATGGTCATTTGCCAAGTTTTAAATATTTAAAAGTATGGGGTTGTTTAGCAAAGGTCTTGCTTCCTGAACCTAAAAAGAGAAAGTTAGGATCTAAAACCTTTGATTGTATGTTTATAGTTATGTTCAAAATAGTCCTGCAAATAAATATAGTGCTGCCTATATAGTGATTAAAAGTGAAAATAATATCATGAAATCTAATACTATAGTCGAGACGAAAGATGCAGAATTTTTTGAACATATATTTCCTATGAAAACCTCCTTAGAAAGACCTTCTAGACCACAAGTGGTTGAACCTAATTTAAAGCCTAATGACATTCAAGAGCTAAGGAGATCCAAGAGAATCAGAAAAAAACCAATCTAGGAGATGATTTTTATACTTTTCTTGTTGATAATGATCCTCAAACCTATTCTGAAGCAATTTCATCTCATGATGCTATATTTTGGAAAGAGGCTATAAATAATGAGATAGAATCCATCATGAGCAATCATACATGGGAATTAGTAAGTTTACCCCCTGGAGCTAAAACTATTGGGTGTAAATGGATCTTTAAGAAGAAACTAAAGCCTGATGGTTCTATTAAAAAATTTAAGGCAAGGCTAGTTGCAAAAGGTTATTCTCAAAAGAAAGATATTGACTACTTTGATACTTTTGCACCTGTGACAAGAATAACTTCCATTAGAGTTTTGATTGCACTTGCATCTATTCATAAATTGATAATTCATCAAATGAATGTTAAAACTGCATTTCTTAATGGAGACCTAGAAGAAGAAATATATATGGATCAACCTGAGGGTTGTGTTCTTCCTAGTAATGAGCATAAAGTTTGTAAATTAATTAAATCTTTGTATGGCTTAAAACAAGCACCAAAACAATGGCATGATAAGTTTGATAAAGTGCTAGTTTCAAATGGATATCAAATTAATAGTGTTGATAAATGTATTTATTCTAAAGTTGTTAACCATGAATATGTTATAATTTGTTTGTATGTGGACGATATGCTCATATTTGGCACTAATTTTGATATTGTTACTAGCACCAAAATGTTCTTGACTTTGAATTTTGATATGAAAGATATGGGAGAAGCAGATATGATTTTAGGAATTATACTTGTAAAGAAGTCAAATAGTATCATACTTTCACAAGAACATTATGTTGAGAAAATTTTGAAAAAGTTTTCACATTTTGATTGTAAGCCTGTGAGCACTTCTTATAATGCTAATTCATAGCTTAAGAAAAATGAAGGCAATGATGTCTTATAATCTAAATATGCTCAAATTATTGGTAGTCTTATGTATTTGATGAACTGCACTCGACCTGACATTGCTTATGCTGTAGGAAGACTAAGCAGATATACCCAATGTCCTAACAAGGATCATTGGATTGCATTACAAAGAGTGCTTAGATATTTGAAAGGAACCATAAACTATGGTTTAATGTATTGTCGGACTCCTACAGTATTAGAAGGGTATTGTGATGCTAACTGGATTTCAGACTCTGATGAGATGAAATCCACTAGTGGTTATGTGTTTACCCTTGGAGGAGGAGCAGTGTCATGGAAATCATCTAAGCAAACATGTATAGCTCGGTCTACAATGGAATCCGAGTTTATTGCCTTGGAGAAGGCTGGGACTGAGGCCGAATGGCTCAGGAATCTTTTGGTAGATCTTCCCATTTGTATGAGACCAGCTCCATCTGTGTCTATACATTGTGATTGTCAGGCTGCCATAGCTAAAGCTAAAAACAAAATTTATAATGGGAAGAGTAGACATATACGTCTAAGACATAATATTGTGAGGCAGCTTATTAATGATGGAGTAATATCCTTAGATTATGTAAGGTCAGAGTTGAATTTGGCCGATCCTCTGACTAAGCCTCTAAGCAAAAGCTTGTGAGCAATACATCGAGGAAAATGGGATTATACCCAGATCAAAAGTTGAAGTGATGGTAACCCAACCTTCATGAACGGAGATCCCGGGAAGAAGGTTCATATGGGAAAACAATTCACTGGACAACTTGGAGTATACTATCATAATTATTTATATTGTGAAATCCCTTCTATGGTGTAAGATAGTATTCTGCAGTGTTTAGGTTGAACTAATATGTGAAGTTCTTAATGGATGTCATAGCCTAATTTGGGTGGTATACAAAACTGTAGTGTATACTTGATGACAATCTACCTATATGAGTATGAGGTGGTGGCCGCTTCCTATGAGACTTGGGTAGGATCTCTAGAGTACTCATGAATATCCAGGTAGATGCATGGCCAAAACGTGTCAACCCGTTTGAACAACCGAAATCTGAGAGATGGAATGTGAGTTATAAGTCAATGATCCAATAAAAGAAGGATTGGTTCATAGAAACTTAGTTTCACAACCTTTTATGGATTACACTTATTTTCTCTATGCCTGGTTCATAGTCACATAGATACCATGGCTTATGCATTACATTCTTAAAGTTCCTTCTAAAGTTTATCATCTTTTGAATATTGAAATAGTGGGGGATTGTTGGAAATCTAATGTATTTCAATATTCAAAAGCCTTTTGATTTGATAAGTCATTTTATCTGATACGTCGTTATCAACCGGTAGGATAAGTCTTTTTTTTTTTTTCAACCGGTAGGATAAGTCCTTTTATTTTTCTTTTTGACCAGTCTTTTGACTTATATGTCTCCTTCATGATAAGTCTTGATAATTCTTTTATTTTGTTTGACCAACCGTTGGACGCTGATCGACCTTTAGACTGAATCGTCATTCCGTTGGATTGACTCGCTGCTTTCAACCGGTGCTTGCTATCTTATAAATATTCGAAGCAATGCCTTCCGGTGAAATTCAATTAAAATCTTGCTCTTTCCATCATTATCTGGAGATCCATTCCCTCATCCTTATCCAGTCCAGAGATTCATTCTTTGCTTTGCTTCGTTCTTATCAAAGAGAAGGAACTCATTCGGTTGTTCATCCTCTTCTGACATTGGTGTGTGCACGCTTGTTAGAAGACTTGCTACTGTTGTATCCTGGAGGGTAGTCGTGCTCTGATCTTCTGCACCGAGATATTATCTCCAAGAGGTGCGAATCTACTCTTAAGGACAGTGCCCTGCACGCTACAGCAACTTCTCAAATAGATAAGATCTTCTCGGGTATTATCTTTTCCTCAAACTTATCCAACAATCTTAAGAGTCTCGGGTATTATCTTTTCCTCAAACTATCCAACACATGAAAATCTGCTTCCTCCACTCTACTTCAAAAAAAACTCAAGTAAAATTATGTAAACTGTTCCTTGCTAAACTACAATAAGAAAAAACTAATAAATCAAAATAACACCCAAGAACAAAAGGAGTGCATTCTTCTAGACCATGTTTGATTGTAGGATGGTGAAATCTAAGACACAGTTATTCCTATTCCTATTCAGTAAGACTGCTTGCAGGATAAATTGTGTTTGGCCATCTAGAAATAAAATTAGCTGGAATTAGAAAATTGGATGGAAGAAATTCTCCCCTCTCTCAGGAATAACTGATCATGAACTGTAAAGAAGGAATGATTTTATCCCAAGATGATCCCAAACACAGAATAGGGGTCAACTACCTAAATAATCTAATCCAGAGTAAACAAAGATAAGTGGATTTTGACTAGAATAGGGCATATTTGGACATTTAACCTGCCATATCTTTGAACCAAAGAGGGCTGTAAGAACATAGAAGGTACCCTAAATTATTAAATACTTGAAAATTTTAAAAAGAGGGAGAAGCAAGCCTAGTCAAGTAATCTATCAATTGGTCCCTCAGCTTTGGAAAAAGCGCAAGCTTCACCTGTTTGTTAGACCCACTTCACTGAATGTATAAAGTAACCAAAAATATCAACTTGGGAAGTTATTGCAATGTTGTTTTTTTCTTCCCAACTATGCAAATAAAGTTGTTTTGAGCAACAATTTTAAGGTATATTACCACCAATGACTTGGCTAGCAAAGTATGCATCATAATATTTTTATTAAAATTTGAAAACATATAGACAGAGGTACAACAATTGCAAATTACATTAGAATCTTTCCACAAGATATTGGAATAAAGTACTCTGAGTAGCAGGCAGTTGCTATTTTTCAGGCAGCACATGGTTCTGAACAAGATTCAGTTTACAATGGTTCCTAAAAACCTGATGCAATGATTGGGTTCTTGAACTACATATAGATTGCAATGGTTGCAAAAGGAAGCCATCAACAAGGGAATTAGAAGTTTGCTTCTTAGAACACCTACAAACTTGATATGCAAATTTTAAAAATCACAATCACAATCATTAACATTTATGCCAAATTTTCTATCTAGGGCCACTTTGATGTTATTCCAAGTTTCTTCATATACTTTCTCACAACCTCTCTATGCTAATTTAAGCGTTCCTCTTCTTTTTAATTTAAGTGTTACTCTTCTTTTCTTGCAGCTTTTAACCAAACTAAAGTAACGCTCCTTATAGAAACCTCCTCAGATCTCCATTTATATTTTTATAACAATCAATTTTCCATCACTTTGTCCTTTAATTACTTGCACAGCTCCTATGAGATCTCTAATATTTTCATTTCTTATCTATTCTCATTTCTGCCGCACTTAATTTTTTTCATGCACTTTCTTTATTGCACAACACTAAGGCATACAACATTACAAGCCTTACCATTATTCTATGAAACTTACTTTTAATTCCTCAAGGTATTTGCCTACCACATAATATTCCATATACATCTGTCCACTTCCTCCAACCAACTTCAATTCTGTTACATATATTTCACCTATCTCCTCATTATTTTATATCATATAATAGATTCTAAATAACAAAAACAGTTACTCTATTGTAACCTTTATCCATCAATGCTACTTGATATTACAATTTGACTTTCGTTCTCACTAAATTTGGATTCCTATATTTTATCTTTGTTCTACTAATTTTAAGCCCTTATCCTCTAAACTTTTCCTCCATAATTCCAAGTTAGTATTCAATCTAGTAAGTAAAAATTAAATATATCAAACTTAAAAATCATGCAATCATATCATGACTTGTTGTTTTCGGCATCATTTAAGAATAAACACCCAGAGAATATTAGATTTGTGACTCTTCTGCATTTTCAAACACCTCTCCATCAGCTAACTTTATTTTTTATTATGCAAAGACAGAGAAAACTAGGAAAGACAGTTTCTTTAATATCTAACCACAATTTATATACAAAATAAGATCCTTACCTTAAACTTTGTTGCAACACTTAGCTTTTGAGAATCTGCTGAACTGGATCTATATGGATTGCTGGCCACATGTCAGATTGAGCAAGCATTTTGGATGCAAAATTGGAGGAAGATGGCTTCTGCAAGATGCGAGAAGTTGAATAGAATCCATATGCAATAAATCCCTATTCTTCTCCAAAAACCCAATGTGTCATAGATGACCTGATTATAGGAGTTGAATATCAATAAATTTGAATTAAATTTCAAAAAAATATTATTTTGCAGATTTAGAAAGGATATCACTAGCAACCTCCCCTGCATAATGATGAACTAAGATGAACTATAAACTTGTCTCTTTCCCCCCTAAAGCAAGGATTAGAACTAAGATGCTGCTTAAGCTTGTTTGCAAAACTTAGATCAGTGCCATTTGGAAAAGTGGACTCCTCGTCTAGAAGACTAATGGCTTCTGCGGTGGAGAGAAAACAGACAGGAAACACAAATAATGAACTATGATCCATACTCTGGAAATTTTTAAATAATAATATTTTTATATGTCAAAATAGCAGAACTATAATTTAGGATAATGTAAGATATCTATGATGTATGCTCCAATAGCTAATGGAGGGCAAAAAAAATACTTTGACCATACACACGTATGACTTCGATGATGCACTTCTTAATTCTTCAGCAGTGGATTTGTTTTTGGTCATCATGAGCATCACAATTGGTGCTTACAATAGATTTTGGTTTCTTTATGTTTATAGATGCACGTTCCATGCACAATCAATCCACATCGGTACCCACCTTGCCTTCATGCATATCATGGCCACAGTCATGAATTATCAAGAAGCCATTAATTTTTATGTGGAAGAAATGAGTCATAGCCCCCTTAGAGCCCCTGATTGCATTGGCATGCAAACACCCCCCCCCCCCCCCCCCACCCAAACCAAAAAAAAAAAAGTGTCATGACATAAGCTGATGCTTGCACAAAGTCAGCTAGACAAACTTAGATGTACACATATGTGTATGAAATGCATGTGCAATGTCTCCACCAGGTCTCTGAATAGTAAACAAGTACCACTATCAGATAAAGAGAATAAGGTTGTCTACTCTGATCCATTAGATGTCCATAAATCCAGTAGCCTGTATCAAGATAATGAAAATAAAATTGACAAGGCTGCCAATGGCATTATGCAATCTTTTGAATCAGAATGATCTAAATGAGCAAAGGTGATTCCAAATAGATGACATTAGGTTTGTTTGATATAATGGCATATGTAGACATCTTACGGAACTTACTGGGGAACGAAAGTCAGGTCAATAGTCACACTAAAGTTGCATATCATTAGTATCAAAGTCTAGCACAACCATCATTATCAGAGAATAAAAGATCAACAAGACACAACAAGACAAAGATATGCTAATACAAATCAAAGATTACCATATGATTTTTGAAACCAGTACAGAACTAGAATAGATTTAGAGGCAGAAGATAAATCAACCTCTTTTATATCATTAGTTAACATTGGTGTCTAAAATACAAATTTATGGGGCCAGTTGACCCCATGAAAAATAAAATTTTTTGGACGGCCCCAAAGGCGACATCTCCAAGACTGACGGCCCCAAAGGCCGACGGCTCCAAGACCGATGGCCGCAAAGGCCGACACCCGACGACCGACGGCCCGAAGGCCGACATCTCCAAGACCGACGGCCCCAAAGGTCGACACCCGATACCCGACGGCCCCAAAGGCCGACATCTCCAAGACCGACGGCCCCAAAGGCCGACGGCTCCAAGACCGACGGCCCCAAAGGCCGACACCGACACCCAACGACCCCAAAGGCCGACATCTCCAAGACCGACAGCCCCAAAGGACGACATCTCCAAGACCGACGACCCCAAAGGCCGACATCCGACACCCGACGGCCCTAAGGCCGACATCTCCAAGACCAACGGCCCCAAAGGCCGACGGCTCCAAGACCGACGGCCCCAAAGGCCGACACCCGATACCCGATGGCCCCAAAGGCCGACATCTCCAAGACCGACAGCCCCAAGGCCGACAGCTCCAAGATCGACGGCCCCAAAGGCCAACACCGATGGCCCCAAAGGCCAACATCTCCAAGACCGATGGCCCCAAAGGCCAACGGCTCCAAGACTGATGGCCCCAAAGGCTAACACCCGACGGCCCCAAAGGCCGACATCTCCAAGACCGACGGCCCCAAAGGCCGACATCTCTAAGACCGATGGCCCCAAAGGCCGATGGCTCCAAGACCGACGGCCCCAAAGGCTGACACCCGACGGCCCCAAAGGTCGACATCTCCAAGACCGACGGCCTCAAAGGTCGACGGCTCCAAGACCGATGGCCCCAAAGGCCGACACCGACGATCGACCGCCCGAAGGCCGACATCTCCAAGACCGACGGCCCCAAAGGCCGACGGCTCCAAAGACCGACAGCCCCAAAGGCCGACATCTCCAAGACCGATGGCCCCAAAGGCCGACGGCTCTAAGATCGACGGCCCAAAGGTCGACACCCGACGACCGACGGCCCCAAAGGCTGACATCTCCAAGACCGACGGCCCTAAAGGCTGACACCCGACACCTGACGGCTCCAAAGGCCGACATCTCCAAGACCGACGGCCCCAAAGGCCGATGGCTCCAAGACCGACGGCCCCAAAGGCCGACACCCAACACCCGACGTCCCCAAAGGCCAACATCTCCAAGACTGACGGCCCCAAAGGTTGACATCTCCAAGACCGACGGCCCCAAAGGCCGATGGCTCCAAGACCAACAACCTCAAAGGCCGACACCCGACGACCGACGGCCCCAAAGGCCGACATCTCCAAGACCGATGGCCCCAAAGGTCGACACCCGATGACCGACGGCCCCAAAGGCCGACACCTCCAAGGCGTCCAGACCGACGGCCCCAAAGGCCGACGGCTCCAAAGGCCGACGCCTCCAAGACCGACGGCCCCGGCACTTCCAAGCTAGGCGGCCCCGGCACTTCCCAGCCGGCCACGCATGTAGGCGGCCCGGCACCTCCCAGGCAGCCTCGGCATCTTCCCAGCTAGCCCCTACTCTCCAAGCAAGTCGGCCCCGGCATCTTCCCAGGCGGCCCCGGTTCCCAGCCGGTCCCGACGCTTCCTAGCCGGCCCCGGTACCTTCCCGAGCGGCCCGGCAACTTCCTAGCCGGCCCCCTACATCTCCAAGCAGGTCGGCCCCGACTCGGCCCCGGCTTCTCCAGTCCCGCCGAGTCGGCCAAGGCCATCCCCGGCCGGCCCGACTCGGCCCCTGGTGTCTCCAGTCCCGTCGAGTCGGCCAAGGACATCCCAGGTCGGCCCGACTCGGCCCCGGCATCTCCAGTCCTGCCGAGTCAGCCAAGGCCATCACAGGCCGGCCCGACTCGACCCCGGCATCTCCAGTCCCGCCGAGTCAGCCAAGGCCATCCCGGCCGGCCCGACTCGGCCCCGACGTCTCCCGCTCCCACCAATCAGCCCCAACATGGCCCTATCAGTTCAGGGCACCATCTCTGACGTGCGCCGCCTGACAACGCCGGATCCAACAACCTACCGGTAACGTCGTTGATGGGACAGAACCTACCTATCCAACAACTGATGGGACTTAACCCACCAACCAGCCCAGATTCATGCAACGGCTCAGCAGACATTCTGACTTCACAAAAACCCACGTGATCGTGCCAGCATCAACCCCTATAAAAGGGTAAATCACGTCAAGAACCAGGTAACGCAAGTTTACACACTTGATGCCCTAACTCTCAGAAGAACAATCCGATCCTTCTGAGATCTCTCCCTTCTCAAGAGCTCTCTCGAGCTCCTTCTCTACTGTGACCTCAGTCACTAACTAGGGCATCGGAGGGTCCCACTGGAGAACCCTCTCCGGTCTTGGGACTTCTTTGCAGGCAACCTAGTGAAGCAAGGATTCGAGAAGCACTCCGTCCCTGACATCCAGGATCGATGATTGAGCATCATCAGATTGGCGTGCCAGGTAGGGGGGATAAGAAAAAGTAGCGAACGTTCCCGGGGCTACATCCTTCGTCCCCTCTCTTCTTCCAGAAGCCATGGTGGTGATGCAAGCTCAGGATGCCTCCGTCAGCTTTCCGGCGGGGCTCCTCCCGCCAGCTAGGCAGCAGGAGGCCGATCCCCCCGCTACTAACCCTTCGGTTGCCGGCCCGCCGCTGGATGCCGCTATCCAAACAGTGGAGCAGCTGGCAACCCTCTCCCAGCAAGTTCAGAATCTCACTGCCATGATCCATGGGCTCCAGCAGCAGTCCGTGGCCACCCAGCACTAGACCGCTCCCTCCGCCAGTCAGCAGTCGGCAAGGGGAGGCTCCCCCCGGCGAGATCGGCCGACGTCAAGCTTCCCCCAGGAAGCCTCGGCGCGAGCCCTCCAAGCGGCCACGGTCCCCTGACCACGGCCCCAATGAGTTTCCTCCCAAGCCACATCATCACGAGGAACCCAGGCGGAAGTCCTGACTTCCGTCTCCATCTCCTTCTGCCTCCTCTTCTTCTTCTTCTTCCTCCGAGCCATCTCGGAGGGCCCTGACGATCAACCGCCAGGCGGAGGAACGCCTGGAGGAGTACAACCGGCGCCTTGACGAGCTCGCCAAGAAGATCAACCATCAGCCGGAGGAAGAGTTCGACACTCGTCCTCCTTACACTCACTGCATACTGGAGGAACCGGTTTCCTCCACGTTCTGCTTCCCCCAGGTGGACCCGTACGACTGTACGACCGACCCTCTCGATCACCTCGAGAGCTACAAGGCCATGATGCAAGTCCAGGGTGCCTCAGACGCCCTTCTCTGCAAGGCCTTCCCTGTAACTCTGTGGAAGGCCGCCCATGCATGGCATTCACGCCTGTCCCCCCACAGCATAGACTCCTTCCAGGAGCTGGAGAGGGCATTTTTGGCCCACTTCGATGCCTGTCGCCAGATCCCAAGGGTGGCAGACAACCTCTTCTCCATCTGCCAGAAGGAAGGAGAGTCCCTGCGGGACTTCATGTCCTGATTCAAAACCGTCGCCCTCGAGGTCTACCACCTCAATGATGCGGTGGCCACCCTGGTGCTGAAGCGGGGACTCCTTCCGTCCCGCTTCACCTTCTCCTGGATAAGAAGCCTTCGAGCTCTTACTGACCTCCTCCTCCGGGCCCAGAAGTACATCCGAGCGGATGAAGCCGACCTCACCTGCCGGAAGTCTTCGAAGAGCTCCAGCCATAAATCCGCTTGCCCTGAGCCGAGCGGACCTCCCCGACATCGCCGATCCGACCCACCTCGCCGGTCCGACAACAGGCGCCGAAGCCCTGTCCCCGATGAGAGTAAGCTCACTCCTCTCCTTGCCCCTCGATCCTACATCCTGATGGAGATCGAGGGCGAGCCCTACCTTTAACGTCCCCCCCATGAATAAAGGTGTACCCTGCGACAGAAACCGCTATTGTCGATTCCACCGGGACTATGGCCACGACACCAACAGCTGCTACAGCTTGAAGCGGGCCATCGAGGAGCTCATCCAACGGGGCTACCTTGGCAAGTACGTCCAGAAGATGCTACAGCCGCTGCCGGCCATCATGGGGCCTCCACCAGCTCAAGCCACCATTGACAACACTCCCACAGAGCGGACTGTCGGGATGGTATCCTGGGGATCAGCCTCTGCGTCCAAGCGGCCGAGGGGGGGGGGGGAGGCGCCAAATAATGTAATGCCCCGGGGGGAGACTGCTGTCATGGAAAATGTAAACAATGAAGGCATAGTCATCGCTATGACGATCGCAAAACACCCTGTAAAAAGGATATTAGTTGATAGTGGCAGCTCAGCTGACATCCTTACTTACGATGCCTTTGTTCGGATAGGATTATCTTTTGACTCCCTTTAGCCCGTGGCAACCCCGCTGGTCGGATTCACTGGAGATTCTGTGAGGGTTGAGGGAGAAATATCCTTGCCTGTGATGGCCGGAACCCCACCATGCCAAAGCACCGTGATCATAAAATTCCTAGTCGTAAGGGTCCCTTTGGCATACAACACCATTCTTGGGCATCCCGGCCTAAATCTATTGGACGCGGTTATCTCCACCCGATGTCTACTGGTGCAGTTCCCCACTGCGCGGGAGTTGAAGAGATGCGCGGGGAGATAAGCCCGGTCTTACCTTGCTATCATACGGCGTAAAGCCCTTTGGAGGCCGACCCGGCCCTGGAGGCATCCGATCCTAGAGATTCCGCCAAAGGAGGGGAGCCCGCCGAGCACCTCCTGACTTTCCCTCTCAAAGATGACTCAGCAAGGACCGTCCGTATGGGCGGACTCCTTCCCCAGGAAGACCGGGAGCACCTCTTAGCCTTCCTACGGGCTAACTCGGACGTCTTCGCCTGGTCAGCGTCTGACACGCCCGGCATCCCTCCGGAGGTCATCACCCACAAGCTCAACATCGACTCGCGCCACCGTCCAATCCGTCAAAAGAAGAGGAGCTTTGCCCCCGACTGACAAAGGGCAATTGATGAAGAAGTCAATAAGCTGATCAGCACCGGCCACATCCGGGAGGCGCACTACCCAAGCTGGCTGGCCAACGTAGTCATGGTGCGCAAGGCAAACGGGAGCTGGAGGATATGTATAGACTTCATCGACCTCAATAAGGCGTGCCCAAAAGATAGCTTTCCCTTACCAAGAATTGATCAGCTGGTCAATTCCACCTCTGGTCACGAGCTTCTCAGCTTCATGGACGCCTTCTCCGGATATAATCAGATAAAGATGGACCCCGGTGACGAGGAGCACACCTCCTTCATGACAAAGAAAGGTATTTACTGTTACAAGGTGATGCCTTTCGGCCTCAAGAATGCAGGAGCGACCTATCAAAGGCTGATGAACAAGGTGTTCCAGGACCAGCTCGGTCGGAACATGGAAGTCTATGTGGACGACATGCTGACAAAGAGCACCCGTGCCACTGACCACATCTCTAACCTGGAAGAAACTTTTAACAACCTCCGTCGCTTCCAAGTCAAGCTGAACCCTAAGAAGTGTGCTTTTGGGGTCACGGTAGGTAAATTTCTGGGCTTTATGGTGACCCAGCACGAATCGAGGCGAACCCAGAGAAGATCAGTGCCATACTCGACATGAGGCCGCCATCCAACAAGAAGGAAGTGCAACGGCTAACGGGAAGGATAGCGGCTCTAAGTCGTTTCCTCTCCAGATTGGCGGAGAGGTGCTTGCCTTTCTTCAAGAACCTACGGAAGGTGAATGGTTTTGCGTGGACGGACGACTGCCAGGAAGCTTTCGATGGCTTAAAGGTATTCCTGTCCTCCCCATCGCTCCTCTCCAAGCCGAGAGATGGGGAGAGTCTTTTCCTTTACTTAGCTGCCTCCTCAGAAGCCGTCAGCTCAGTCCTGGTGCGCCTTGACGCTGATGGAACCCAAAGGCCTATCTACTACGTGAGTAAGGTCCTACACGATGCTGAGGTCAGGTACTCCAAAATAGAGAAAGTCATTTTTGCCTTGATAGTCTCTGCCCGGCATCTTCGTCCGTATTTCCAAGCCCATCCTATCGTGGTGCTCACGGACCAACCTCTTCGAGCCATCCTGGCCCGTCCGAATACTTCGGGCCGACTCACCAAATGGGCCATCAAGCTAGGAGAATTCGACATCTCTTTCCAAGCACGATCGGCCTTGAAGTCCCAAGTCCTGGCCGACTTCCTGGTCGAGTGCACTTGGGCAGAAGAAGATCTCAAAGAGGTTCATGGGGAGCAGCCCAGGCCCGAGCCGAGTGGTGATGGAGAGACCTGGATCCTCCATGTGGATGGCGCATCGAATTCTCAAGGGAGTGGCGCCGGCCTCATTCTTGTCGGGCCGGAAGGAGAAAAAAACCGAGTGCGCCCTGAGGTTTCTTTTTGAAGCCACCAACAATCAAGCGGAGTATGAAGCCCTGCTGGCCGGATTAAGGCTAGCCCAGGAGATTGGAGCAAAGCACCTCAGAGCTTACACGGACTCGCAACTCGTCTCCGGGCAAATCAACGGAGAGTATGAGGTGCGCGACCCCGTTATGGTGCAATATCTGAAAAAGGTTCAACTCTTGACCTCCTCACCGCCCTACTTCAGTATCAGTTACATCCCCCGAAGTGAAAACGCCAAGGCCGACGTCCTCTCTCGACTGGCTACCTCCGCCGACGGCTTGGCAAGGGATGCCTACATTGAATATCTAGAAAGGCCCAGCATAGAGGACGGGGAGGAAGTCCTCCCACTCATCCCGAAACCTATGGATGGATGCCTATGTTCGCTACCTCACCGACGGCACCCTCCCTGACGATCGCAATGAAGCCAGATTGCTCAAGTGGAGGGCCTCCAAGTCATCCTCCTCGATGGGCGCCTATACAGAAGGTCATTCTCCTACCCGTTGCTTAAGTGCGTAGGCCCCGCCGATGCCGACTACATCCTCAGAGAAATCTACGAAGGCATTTGTGGGAACCATCTGGGGGGCAGATCCTTAGCCCAGAAGGCTCTCCATCAGGGGTACTTCTGGCTCACTATGAAGGAGGACGTGGCCAAGCTAGTTCAAAGGTGTGACGGCTGCCAGCACCACGCGCACATCCAGCATCAGCCGCCTGCCCCGCTGAGCCCGCTCTCGGCTCCGTGGCCCTTTGCCTAGTGGGGAATGGACATCCTCGGACCATTCCCCCCAGCTTTAGGGAAGCGAAGATTCTTGTTAGTCGCCATCGACTATTTCACCAAGTGGGTCGAGGTTGAGGCGTTGGCCAAGATCACTGAGAGCAAAGTTAAGGCTTTCTTCTGGAAGTCGATCATATGTCATTTTGGCTTGCCTCACACCCTCGTCATGGACAACGGCCGCCAATTCAACAACGAGGCATTCAAAGCCTTCTGTGAGGAGCTAGGCATTCACCACCGATTCACCTCTGTCGGCCACCCCCAGACCAATAGGGAGGCTAAGGTCATGAACTGCACCATCCTCAGAGGGCTCAGGACTCGCCTAGATGGTTCCAAGGGATGCTGGGTAGAAGAGCTCCCCAGTGTGATATGGGCTTACCACACAACTCCCAGAGCCCCGACGGGTGAAACTCCTTTCAGCCTCTCCTTCGGATCCAAGGCCATCATCCCCGTCGAGATCGGATTGCCCAGTCCACGTGTGGAGTCCTTCACTGAGGAAGGCAACTCCGCACTGATTCAGGCCAACCTAGACTTCATCGACGAGGCGCATGACAGAGCGAGACTGCGCATGGCGACCTTTCGCCAACGAGCGGCCAAGTACTACAACGACCGGGTTCGTCCCAAGGTTTTTCGCCGCGGAGACTTAGTGCTATGAAAGGCCGAGGTATCCAAGCCTACCGAGGGGGACAAGCTATCCCCCAACTGGGAAGGTCCTTACCGCGTCGCCGAGGCGTTCCACCGGAGGGCATACAAACTAGAAGAGCTTGACGGAAGCCCATTCCACGTACCTAGAATGCGGACAACCTCCGCCAATATTACCAATGATGTACTCCCAGAAGCATAAGTAATAAAAAAAGGCCCCTTCTTATGACACAGCTTGTCCTCCCTTGCGCCAAGTCTCTCAAAGGAGCTCACTAGTATTGCGGCCCACGGGACACCACTCGGCCCCGGCACAGCGGTGCCCCCGAGTAGGTTAAGACCCTAAAGGCTCTGTACCCGACTGAGTCGCCACTTGGGCGGAACACAAACCCCCAGGCTGGTTCAAAAGGAGCTCACTGGCATCGCGGCCCATGGGACACCACTCGGCCTCGGCACGGCGGTGCCCCCGAGTAGGTTAAGATCCTAAAGGCTCCGTACCCAGCCGAGTCGCCACTTGGGCGGAACACAAACCCCCAGGTTGGTTCAAAAGGAGCTCACTGGCATCGCGGCCCACAGGACACCACTCGGCCCGGCACGGCGGTGCCCCCGAGTAGGTTAAGACCCTAAAGGCTCCGTACCCGACTGAGTCACCACTTGGGCAGAACACAAACCCCCAGGTTAGTTCAAAAGGAGTTCACTGGCATCATGGCCCACGGGACACCACTCGGCCTCGGCACGGCGGTGCCCCCGAGTAGGTTAAGACCCTAAAGGCTCCGTACCCGGCTGAGTCACCACTTGGACGGAACACAAACCTCCAGGTTGGTTCAAAAGGAGCTCACTGGCATCGCGGCCCACGGGACACCACTCGGGCCCGGCACCATGGTGCCCCCGAGTAGGTTAAGACCCTAAAGGCTCCGTACCCGGCTGAGTCACCATTTGAGCGGAACACAAACCCCCAGGTTGGTTCAAAAGGAGCTCACTGGCATCGCGGCCCACAGGACACCACTCGGCCCCAGCACGACGGTGCCCCCGAGTAGGTTAAGACCCTATAGGCTCCGTACCCGGCTGAGTCGCCACTTGGGCGGCACACAAACCCCCAGGTTGGTTCAAAAGGAGCTCACTGGCATCGCGGCCCATGGGACACCACTCGGCCCCGGCACAACGGTGCCCCCGAGTAGGTTAAGACCTTAAAGGTTCCGTACCCGGCTGAGTCGCCCCTCACAGCGGTTTCCACACCCCCGAGGCGGTTAAAAAGAAACCTGACGACTCTCAGCTCTCAGGTCACCCTTCGGGGATCGAAAGACTTTCAGACTCCGCGTTGGGAGAGGATTACTAGCTGCCCTCAGCTAGCCAAAGAAGGCACGTAGACGTCCATCCAAGGCAGCGCAAGAGGAAAGAGGTTTCCCCACCCAGAAGGAATCATAGTTAAAGCTAACATGAAAGAGCAGATGCCAAGGTAAAAGTTCTACACTCCTTTCGCTTAGCCGATGCGGGGCATGCAAGCTCAAGGAGTGTGGGGGGCATTTGATGGGGCCAGTTGACCCCATGAAAAATAAAAATTTTTGAACGGCCCCAAAGGCCGACATCTCCAAGACCGACGGCCCCAAAGGCCGACGGCTCCAAGACCAACGGCCCCAAAGGCCGACACCCGACGACCGACAGCCCCGAAGGCCGACATCTCCAAGACCGATGGCTCCAAAGGCCGACGGCTCCAAGACGGACGGCCCCAAAGGCCGACACCCGACACCCGACGGCCCCAAAGGCCGACATCTCCAAGACCGACGGCCCCAAAGGCCGACGGCTCCAAGACCGACGGCCCCAAAGGCCGACACCCGACGACCGACGGCCCCAAAGGCCGACATCTCCAAGACCGACGGCCCCAAAGGCCGACGGCTCCAAGACCGACGGCCCCAAAGGCCGACACCCGACACCCGACGGCCCCAAAGGCCGACATCTCCAAGCCCAATGGCCCCAAAGGCTGACGGCTTCAAGACCGACGGCCCCAAAGGTCGACACCCGACACCCGACTGCCCCAAATGCTGACATCTCCAAGACCGACGGCCCCAAAGGCCGACGGCTCCAAGACCGACGGCCCCAAAGGCCGACACCCGACGGCCCCAAAGGCCGACGACTCCAAGACCGATGGCCTCAAAGGTCGACACCCGACGGTCCCAAAGGCCGACATCTCCAAGACCGACGGCCCCAAAGGCCGATGGCTCCAAGACCGATGGCCCCAAAGGCCGACACCCGACGATCGACGGCCCCGAAGGCCGACATCTCCAAGACCGACAGCCCCAAAGGCCGACGGCTCCAAGACCGATGGCCCCAAAGGCCGACACCCGACACCCGACGGCCCCAAAGGCCGACATCTCCAAGACTGATGGCCCCAAAGGCCGACATCTCCAAGACCGACAGCCCCAAAGGCCGACGGCTCCAAGACCGACGGCCCCAAAGGCCGACACCCGACGACCGACGGCCCCAAAGGCCGACATCTCCAAGACCGACGGCCCCAAAGGCCGACGGCTCCAAGACCGATGGCCCCAAAGGCTGACACCCGACACCCGACGGCCCCAAAGGCCGACATCTCCAAGACCGATGGCCCCAAAGGCCGACGGCTCCAAGACCGATAGCCCCAAAGGCCGACACCCGACACCCGACGGCCCCAAAGGTCAACATCTCCAAGACCGACGGCCCCAAAGGATGACATCTCCAAGACCGACGGTCCCAAAGGCCGATGGCTTCAAGATCGACGACCCCAAAGGCCGACACCCGACGACCGACGGTCCCAAAGGTCGATGGCTCCAAGACCGACGGCCCCAAAGGCCGACACCCGACGACCGACGGCCCCAAAGGCTGACACCTCCAAGGCGTCCAAGACCGACGGCCCCAAAGGCCGACGGCTCCAAAGGCCGATGCCTCCAAGAACGGCGGCCCCAGCACTTCCAAGCTAGGCGGCCCCGACACTTCCCAGCCAGCCACGGTGTGTCCAAGCTAGGCGGCCTGGCACCTCTCAGGCGGCTCCGACATCTTCCCAGCTGGCCCCTACTTCTCCAAGCAAGTCGGCCCCGGCATCTTCCTAGGCGGCCCCGGTTCCCAACCGGCCCCGGCGCTTCATAGTCGGCCCCGGCATCTTCCCAGGTGGCCCCGATCCCCAGTCGACCCCGGCACTTCCAAGCTAGGCGGCCCTGGCACTTCCTAGCTAGCCACGGCGTGTAGGCGGTCCGCACCTCTCAGGCGGCCTCGGCATCTTCCCAGCCGGCCCCGATTCCCAGCCGGCCCCGGCGCTTCCTAGCCGGCCCCGACACCTTCCCGAGCGGCCCGGCAACTTCCTAGCCGACCCCCTACATCTCCAAGCAGGTCGGCCCCAACTCGGCCCCGGCTTCTCCAGTCCCACCGAGTCGGCCAAGGCCATCCCCGGCCAACCCGACTCGGCCCCCAGCGTCTCCAGTCCCGTCGAGTCGGCCAAGGCCATCCCAGGCTGGCCCGACTCGGCCCTGGCATCTCCAGTCCCGCCGAGTCAGCCAAGGCCATCCCAGGCCGGCTCGACTTGGCCCCGGCATCTCCAGTCCCGCCGAGTCGGCCAAGGCCATCCCAGGCCAGCCCGACTCGGCCCCGGCATCTCCAGTCCCATCGAGTCGGCCAAGGCCATCCCTGGCCGGCCCGACTCAGCCCCGGTGTCTCCCGCTCCCACCAGATCAGCCCCAGCATGGCCCTATCAGTTCAGGGCGCCATCTCTGACGTGCACCACCTAACAACGTCGGATCCAACAACCTACCAGTAACATCATTGATGGGACAGAACCTACCTACCCAACAACTGATGGGACTTAACCCACCGACCAGCCCAGATTCATGCAATGGCTCAGCAGACATTCTGACTTCATGAAAACCCATGTGATCGTGCCAGCATCAACCCCTATAAAAGGTAATCATGTCGAGAACCAGGTAACGCAAGTTTACACACTTGATGCCCTAACTCTCAGAAGAACAATCCGATCCTTCTGAGATCTCTCCCTTCTCAAGAGCTCTCTCGAGCTCCTTCTCTGTTGTGACCTCAGTCACTAACTAAGGCATCGGAGGGTCCCATCGGAGAACCCTCTCCGGTCTTGGGACTTCTTTGCAGGCAACCCGGTGAAGCGAGGATTCGAGAAGCACTCCATCCCCGACATCCAGGATCGGTGATTGAGCGTCATCACAAATTATAGAAAATAGATCATGAAATGGAACATAGTGAACCATAGAAGAAACTTACTTTCTCAAAAGATATAGACAATCCTGATTATCTTCAAAGTCAACTTTTGCCCAGTCAATGCCATCTTGGATATATTCCTGATATAAGAAATCAAACTGAGCATCAAGAGTTTTGGATATAAGACAAATTGAAGAAAAAGATTTGGTACAAATATGCATGGAATAGTAAATGTTATATATGCAAACTTTAATTTCCATCCATGTTTGCTAAATTCTTAAACTGGTAAGAGATAAACATGATGGATTTTATAATAAAAGTAAGCAATGAGGAAATTGGTGAATGTAAGATGAATGATAAATATCAATTAGCTAATTCATATACCATTGGATCCAATGGTAGATAACTGTAGCATTTTAACATACAGGACATGAATAACCAATTACAAATTTGCTATTAAGGCATGTTAATATGGCTACACAATGAAAACATGCAATTTAAATCAGAAAGGGAGCATAATAGTGTAGATTGTGATGTTCAAAGCATATTTAAAAATTAAAAACTGCAAATTTTATTTTGTTTATTTTTTTTGGCTTGCTAAAGAGTCAAAACAACAATAAAGTTCATGGTACCTAGGATGTTAATCGAGTAGAATATCAAACATCTGTGAAACAAAACTATTTGCTATTTGCTTGAGGTATTGCACTACAAGAAAATTCAATTTTAGCGATGCCAAAATGCGTCGCTATTGCGTCACTAAATGGATTAGTGACGCATTAGCGATGCAATTTGGGCGTCGCTGTGAACCTCATCGCAACGTGCAATCCATCGCAATTGCGTCGCTAAATAGCGATGCCTAGTGATGCAAAAAATGCATCACTAATTTGCAACTAAATTGAGGTCGTCACAATTTAGCGATGCATTAGCGACTCCCACTTGAGTCGCAATATTACGATGCAAATAATGCATCACATATAATAAAGGCATTGCAAAATTGCAACGCTTAGAATTGTGTCATAATTTTGCGACTCCTGAATTGGCATCGCAAAATCGACGCTTAGAATTGTGTCGCAATTTTGCGACTCCTGAATTGGCATCGCAATTTTGCGATGCAAATATTGCATCGCGGTATTGCGACACAATTCTAAGCGTTGCAAAATTGCGACATAATTTGCATTGCAATTGCATTGCAAAATTAATAATTAAATTTTTAAGAAAATAATTGTGACAAAAAACTTTCATCGTAATAGCATCGCTAATTAAATTTTTTAATTAAATTTAAAATGTTATAAACTAAACCTATTAATATAATTTCATTGCATTTAAATATTGATCAAAATCTTATCACTAAATTTCTAAAAATATTGATCGAAACATTAATCATAAAATTTTTAAAAATATATAAATTTAATATATTAATAATTTAAAATTTTTATATACAAAACATAAGAAGTAAAGAAAAAAATACATTAAGAATCCGTACTATCATGATCATGGAAAGGCTGCAGAGGCTGGAATGAACCCTACGATAAATTCTGCATCTGACGAATCTGCTCTCTTATGTCTACAAGCTCCAGTTGAAGGCCTCCCGTGCACTAGTCGAACTCCTACCGAACGTCCTGCCGAACCTCCTCCGTGATAGATCTTCGAATGTCATCTAAATGCTCGATAGGAATATCGCCAGGATAGTACAAACTGAAGCCCTGATGAAAAAAATATCTAGAAGCTTTAGTACCCAGACCATAGACCCTACGGCCTCAAGGCTGGGCACCAATAGCTTTCAAAACACACATCGACTCTCCTATGATGAGAGTTCGATGGGCGGCCCCCTATTAGTAGAGTCGACCTGCAATGCCTGAAACTAAAGCTCCTCGACTCATGCCTTTGAATTATAGAATCACTGATAAATGAATCAATATATGAATCTGAATAAAATTTAGAAATTAAACAGATACAATATAAAGCTAATTTCTTATAGTAACCTCCTGTGATCATGTATCAATCAAGGAACCATCCTTCCTAGTATGTGTCATCCTGAGTAGGTGAAACTCACCAGGATCTTTGCCCTCCTACTTAGACTACAAAAGCAGAAGAAATGATATAAATATAAGTATTTGTAAATGACTAAATTAGTAATTAAATTATTTATATTTGTTTACCATAGACATCTATGCTCCTGAATCAAAATGGACCACGTAGTGTGGCAGGAGAGACCCGTGCCACGACTGCCCTTCTCGGATCGGTGATTCATGGTGGCTGATGCGGACCTCCTTTGTCAGGCCTCAGATTGCCATGCCTACTGCTAGTCGTACCAATATCCTTCAGCACATGCATAGGATGCTCACCCGATCTCCTTCAAAGATGAAGCATGTCAGAGTATCGGCGAGCCACAAGAGCATTCCATGCTGCCCTAACGGCATCATGGATGGCAGGGTTTCATGTAAACTTTTTTTGCATTGAAATAAATAGTTAGTTTAAGAATATATTAAAATTAAAAAAAATTATATCAGTAATAAATTATATTTAATAAGTTTACCTAAAACTCTAAAAAATAAAATTCCCTCATGGCCGCAGATACATGGTGCTAATCATAGCCACTGGAATCAGCATGCCTCTGGAATATGGAGCTGATCCGGCTCGATATAGTATGCTGCTCAATAAAGTTGTTAAAAAAAATGCATGTTTATAAGTAATTGACTTAAAATATAAACATATATTTATAATTAGTATATACTTACAGCCCATCAACATCCAGTCGAAGTATGGTGCGGCCAGCATAGGAAGAACTCTCAGAGGTTTGTGCCGATCGGTTATGACCGTCGAAGGCTGTAGATCCGAACTCTCCATCTCTAATGCTCATGTGATCTGATGCGGCAGGGCTACGTCCCTGCTCGCTCTGTCCGTTGGTGGTAGATCTATCTTGGCCCATCATACTGAAAATACTAAAGATTCATGCAATATAATTATGAATAATGATTAAATATGTAAAAATTTAATACTTATAAAATAAATTAAAATTGAATAAACCTCTATGTTTAATCAGTGTCATTTGTTTCGGCAAATGTTGGTTTAACATCCGATGCCATATCGGACTGTGATTCAGTGTCATTAACATCAGGAGAAAACCAAACATTTGCATCCTCAATTTCTTGAACATCACCATTTAGATCTCTAACTGATATTTCAGGAGCCCTTGTGTTGTCCTTAATTGCATGCATTTCTATCTCATCCTCTTGAAATGCAGGGCACTCAGTTGATTGACTTGATGAACTCTCGTCTAATATGATTGCTGAACATGGAACAATTTTAGAATAGCCCACCAATCTCGCTTGTCGTTGCGCAAACTTGAAATCTGCAGTAAAACACTTGCTAAGCTTGGGATGCAAGGATGAATGGTTCATGTTTCTGCAATCTTTGTTCGTTGACTTCAACTAGATTGTAGTCATTATGAATCCTTTTACCCACAGGAACTGTCGGATCAAACCAATCGCAATAAAACAATATTGTTCATTTAATAGGCCAATCGGGATATTCAACTTCAACCACCTCTACTATATTCCATAATAATCTTGCATATTTGCTCCAACACTTTCTCCTTTAATACACACGCCCTAGTTTGTGTGCCTCTTGAAGATGCTAATCATTCAATCTGAAATTTGCACCCATTAACAAAATAGCCAGTAGAGGTTGTTACGATCTTCAATGGCCATTGCGCTAGACATTTAATAAAATATTGTCGGTTGTAAACCATGGATCGTTTACCTATAAATTAATAAGTTTTCACAACCAATTCAAAAAATAAAAGCCATTGTTGAAATTGATTGAGTGATACTACTCACATATTCATAAAACTAGTAAGCAAACTCCGTTTCTATATTCTGCTCAATGGCAATTTGACTAATGTTGGAATTCATCGTTGTTGTCTATCACAATACATCCTTAAGGGATGATAACAATTAAAATTCTGTTAGCAATTAAATAGTGTGGTATATTATAATTTAAAGTAGAAGTTCTAATTAAGCATTAAAGTATATACTTACTCAATGTAATAATGTGCTACATTATACTCCCCATCGCTCAAATCTCTTGACTTCTGCCTCCCAAATGAATGGCTGATACCATTAAAAACTGATATTCTATCATCATTAGGTTCTCCTTTGTCCACACATATATCATCATTACAATCAAGATTTGGCTCCTCGTGTGGACGGATACATCCAGCGATACTGCACGGGATACATCCAGCGATACTGCACGGGATACTGCACGGGATATATCATTACAATCAAGATTTTGTCCACACATATATCATCATTGAAATGTCAACATGTACTACTAATTATTAATATATTTATCTCATGAAAGGATACATCCAGCGATACTGCACGGGACCAGATATACTCGCTTCATATGGCAAGTGAATCGGTAAATGCTTCATTGAGTCAAAAAAACTTGAATAAAATATTCGCTTCAGCTTGCATAAAATAATTAAAATTTTCTTCTCAAGCCTTGCCATGGATGCAGAAGTAATGACTGCGGCAGATAACTCCTTGAAGAATAAGCTGAGCTGTGTCAATGCTTTCCATACATGGTGCAGAAGCAACTCACGAAAAGCTATAGGCAATAATTGTTACATGAAAATATGGTAGTCATGACTCTTCAGGCCAAACAACTTGAGCTTATGCATATCCACACACATATCGATATTTGAAGCATAACCATCTGAAAATTTTAACCCTATAACCCAATTACATAAAACTTCTCGTGAATTTCTGTCAAGAGTGTAACAGGCTTTAGGATAGGTCCTGTCAACATTCCTCCTCAAATTAGCTCTTCTGTAATACTGATTAAGTTCTTCTCTTGACTTTGCAGTGTCTTTGATTTTTCCCAGAATGTTTAGCCCTGTGTTAAATATGTTATCAAAGAAATTTTTCTCAATATGCATAACATCCAAGTTGTGCCGGATAAGATTTATGCTCCAATACAGCAAATTCCAAAAAATACTCCGCTTCTTTCAGTTATGTTCTTTACATATACGACCATTTATTCTATCTGCATCTAGTTTCCAAGCATACCTCAACCCCAAATGCTCTATAGTATCAAATATATCTGTGCCAGACCTAACCAGTTCAGCGAATTTTATGACTGCTTTGTTCTTCCGAAAAACGATCAAGTTCTGCCTATAAGGATGATTTGAAGGCAAGAACTTTCTATGATTATCAAACCATGTCTGCTTACCACTCTTCTGCAATATAAATGCATCTGAATTATACATGCAATGAGGGCATGCCAAACACCCAGCAGTGCTCCAACCAGACAACATTGCATATGCCGAAAAGTCACTGATTGTCCACATCAAAGCAGCTCTCATGATGAAATTTTGTTTCATAGAAATGTCGTAGGCTATGACTCCTGTTTTTCACAACATTTTCAATTTGGCCACCAATGGTTGCAAGAAGACATCAATCTTTTCCTCTGAATTTGATGGTCCTGGAACCAAAACTATTAAAAATATTATAGTATCTTTCATGCACTTCCATGGAGGAAGGTTATTACAGTCAGTATCATGGGCCAACATGAATACTATTACCCGCTTGACCAAATGGTTAGAAGCCATCGGTACAAAGACCTAATCTCACATTCCTTATATCTTTGGCGAAATCAGGATGATTTTCATTGAAATGCTTCCATGCTTTTGAATCTGATGGATGCCGCATTTCATCTTCTTTAGATTTATGTTCGACATGCCATCTCATATCAGTAGCTGTAGCCTCAGATTTGTATAATCTCTGCAGGCGTGGAGTAAGAGAGAAGTAATGCATCCTTTGTAAGGCATACTTTTCTTCTACTTGTACTAGCTCCCCCTTCATCTTGGTATACCTTGATTACCCATAAATCTTACAACATCTCAGCTCTGAGTCTTCACCCCAATATATCATACAATTGTTCAAGCAACAATCGATCTTATTAACTGAAAGCCCAAGGCCACACAATAACTTCTTTGTTGAGTAAAAACTATCTGCTACAACATTATCATTTGGCAAAACTTCCTTCATTAATCCAGCTACAGCATTGAACGCCTTTTCTGATAATCCATACGCCTTTTCTGATAATCCATGTTCTGCCTTAATATTCAACAATCGAGCAGCCATAAACAACTGGAAATGACTCTCACAATCAGGATACAATTCTTGATTTGTAGCATGTAGCATATCATAAAATTATTGTGCATCGGGATTTGGTTCTTTCATAAATATATTCTGATTGAATTCATTATCCAATGCATTCATCACCATTTCTTCATATCTATTTAAATTCACAATTGATTCATCAACGGGAATTGAAACTTATTGGCTTGTGACAGCTGCACCCATTCTCTCTATTTCATCATGACAGTACCAAACATTATACCCAGAAACAATCCCTTTTTATACAAATGTACCTTCACAGTTTTAACATCTCTGTAGGCTTTATTCTGACACCTGTATAAGTTGTAGAGGCACCTAATCCTAGGCCCATCCATCCATTCAGGTTGGCTGCATGCAAATGCAATAAATTCTTTCAATCCATTCAGAAAATCTAGATTAAGCAAGCCATCTTTTATCTTTACATACATTCATGAGTGAGCCCCGCTCATTTTTGATCAACTTATACAATTTCTGGTAAACCATTAAAGAAAACCATAATATAAAACTATATTAGCATTAGTAAATATATAACTAAATTATTTCTTTTACACATCTAAGGTAAATAATAATTATTTAAATAATTTATAATGATAAATTAATTTTATTTTTAATGATTGCAACCAATTAATAGGCCAAGCCATGCTAAGGTTTCTGCTCTGCAAGGTAGAACTATGAGTCGCTATTTAGTGATGCATTTTAATGGGTCGTTAAATAGCGATGCACCAAAATGAGTCGCTATTTAGTGATACATTTTTATGAGTTACTAATAGATTCGCTATTTAGCGATGAATTTTTTTGGGAGTCGCTAAATACGTCGCTATTTAGCGACTGATTTAATGCGTCGCTAAATAGTGACAAATTCGTCACTATTTGTCGTAGATTTTGTGGGTCACAATTGCATCGCAATTCTATCGTTATTTTGCGACGAATATTTGTGTCGCTAAGTTGCGTCACTATTTCATAATTTTCTTGTAGTGTTGAATCTACATTCAAATATTAGCAGTCCTTAGGCCTATGGACACGATGAAAAATAGTTCATCTCAACAACGCCTGTGTGAACTAAAATAATCAAGTGTACTATACATAAGGAACAATTAATGGCTAGATTAGATTTGAAATCTAGGTGAGTGGTTCATTAATGGATCCTAATGCCGCATATATCTAATTTGGGATGATGATTTCACCAGGAAAGATCAGGTGGTAATGCTTTCGAAAGGTTTGACAAATTTTCTTGCAGATTCGTTTTGAGGCCTCATCCTCATATAATTAGTTCCCATATGCTAATAGCCACGAGACACATTGTGTGCTTCTAATTAAAGAATGACCATTGACATGGAATAACTGATGAACTAAGTTATAGAAAAAATTTGCATACATGAACTCTCCCCATATGAGTCTAATTATAATATCATAATGGGAGGTATCTTAAACATTTGGTGATGCAAATAGACTTGAGTTGATCTTGGCTTTTCTATCCCTCTCCTACTCATCATGGGAGTTCCTCAAGGATCTCCCCTCTTACCAAGGCTTGTTACAAGATGTTGTAGGTTGTTGACCACCAAACCACTCACATAGAAATAGAGAGGGCTTAGTAATACAGAACAAAAAACAAGTGGAGAAGGGTTCGAGCATAAAAACTTCAAAAGTTCTTAAAAAACTATAGCAGTTCACACACCCACATTGTTTAATCTTATGGTTTGATAGTTCTGCACTTACAGTGAACTACAAATGTCTCGTCACCTTCAAATGGGGTAAGAATTATTTTGATAAAGCATGGTATGATGTCCTTCTAATTAACATCAGCCATATTTTACTAGATTATCCTTGGACTTATGATAAAGATGCCACTCATCATGGAAGAGAACAAATAGTTTTAGGATAAATGGGACCGATCTAAAATTGTATCCTTAAAAGGATCTTCCTAATCTTAACAAGTAGCAAGTTGATCAAGAAGGCAAATAGAGAGTTGACGAGGAAGCAAAGAATTTAGAATATGTAAAAAATATAGTGTAATTTTGAATAAGGAAGTTTCATTAAGACAAGAACTTGTTTTTAATTCAAAAAATGTTGATGATAAAGTAAAAAAGCCAAGAAATTAGCAAGTTAGTTAAAGATATCCTTAAGATGTTGGATCACTCGAAAGAACCAAAGAAGATAGTAGTGAAAGATAAAATACCTTTGCTTGGTATCATTAACGATAAACAATTGGAGCCAATTGAAGGAATGGAAGATCGGAAAGAAAATATTAACACCAAAATAATGATGATAGAGAAGGCTTTAGAAGAATAAGATATGAGTAGCCATAAGGGTCATTCTTCTTGTTCACAATGAGAAGATGGAAGGAAAGTTGAGAGAAGTTACAATAATTAGAATTCTAAGAAACATAGTTGAATTGACAAAACAATTAAATAAATTTCTCTTCAAAAGCTACTTTATATGAGCAAGGAAGGAAATATTCTAACTAAAAGATCAATTATTTGAAAGGAAAAAAAATGAAGGCAAGAGAATGAGAGCAATGACATAATGTTGCTACATTAAGCCTTATCGAAAAGCAAAATTTCAAAAAAAGAAGTATAAAAATCTTGGCTATCATTCCACTAAAAGTGATTTTATAGGAAAAAGGCAAGAAAAAAAATAAACCGAATAGTAAAAGAGAAGTTGATCAAAATGATTTTGCAACATATAAGAAAAGAAGATTGTAAGGTTTTAAAGGCTCATATTGTGCTCTTAAAGATCATATGAGGATTACCTATAAAAGCTTAACTTAGATTTCTTTAAACGATAAAGTATTCATTAGAAGCTGAATCCTTTATAGTTTCTTTAAAATTAATGCATTCAATATCCAAACCGTAGGCTTTACTTGCCTGTTTTACTATAATCTAAATATGAACAATGTTGGGTTTATACCCAAATCAACCCATTTTATAGGTTCTTTAAAGATAATGCATCCAATGTACAGACTATAAATTTTACTTATGTGTTTTGTTATAGTCTAATTATGAAAACTTTTATATTGGTATTTGAGTTAATTTATTTGATAGTTTCCTCAAAGATAATGTACTTAATGTGTAGATCACAGGCTTTATTTGCCTATTTTATTATAATGCAAATATAAAACTTTTGGATTGGTGTTAATTAATCCATTTGGCAATTTCATAAAAAATAATGGACCGGATGTCTGGATAATAAGTTCTAGTTACCAATTTTATCATAGGCAAAATATGAAAATTTTGGATTACCATCTAAATCAACTCATTTGGTAGTTTTTATAAAGGTGATGCTCCAAACCATAGGTTCACCTGCCTATTTTATCATAGACTAAATATAAAACTTTTGAGTTAGTGTACAAGTCAACTCGTTTGGTAGTTTCCATAAAGATGATGCACCCGTTGTCTAAATCATAGTCTCTTCTTGCCAATTTTATCATAGACTAAATATGTAAACTTTTGGGTTAATGTCTAACACATTTGATAGTTTTTTCAAAGACAATGACCCAAAGTCCCAAATCATAGGTCCTCACTTGCTTTTACTATGGTAGGTCAAATATGAAAAATTTTGAGTTTTCACTCAAGTTAACCCATTCTCCAAGCATATACCCTCCTTCACCATGAAGGTTGGCGATGTAAGGAAGCTTCTACCGTACTATAGTATAATTTTATTTTTTAATCAACTCAAGAATGTCTGAAGGTATGACTCCAACTTATAATTTTCTTTTCCAAAGGATAACCTTTGTAAAACTTGGTAAAAGAAGGGTTGCAAAAGGCTCAAGATTTATTTGAAGTGACTAGACTAGGCTTTGGATCAAAAATTATTAAAAAAAATCCAAAACATTATGTGAGAGGTCAACCAAAACAAATTTTTGGTCAATCGAAGGCCACCATGCCAAAACAATCATGTTTCAGCTAATTAGTAATTAACTACTTTGGGCTAGGACTGATCGATTATGGGCTAATGGTCAACAAGCCTTAGGCATAAGGGGCCAACCTTCTAATACCCATAATGGTTGGATTTTTGAGTATTTGAGTTACTCTAAAGTCCTAGCAGTTAGTTCTTTAGATCTTCTATAAATTGGAGACTTTAGCATTGGTTATAGGCATGAATTAGAGCTAGAAATTATTGGTTTATCTTAAAGGAATTATTATTCTTGAGCCTATAGTGCATATCCTCTCTTAATCCAAATTTGGAGCTTCATTTATATCTTTTTTCTTTGAGAAAGTGTCTTTGTTCTTTTTCTTGTAAAAGAGTGTAGGGTTCCTTCTTAGCCCATGAAAAAGAGAAAGTGCATTCATCCTAAGCTTAGGAAAAGGATTGTGTAGATTTCTCTTGTGCTTGGTAAAAGAGAGGTGCAAGGGTTTGGTTCTCATCCGATTGAAAGAGGATTGATATAGTATTGGAGATTCTAAGAAGATGTCTCAGATAATGGATGTAGGCAAGGGGTATTAAACTGTTCTCAAATTTTTGTGCCTCATTTATAATATTATATATTTACTTTACTTGCAGTTGCTTTTTATCCCTATTACATTTTCTATCTTGTATATGAATTTAGTTTGTCAAGTTTGATACTTGTGCTTATATCATAATTGTTATACTTGTTATTAAGCACTTAGTTTTTAAATTGCATAAAACCCAATCACATCCCCCCCTCTTGGGAAACACCGATCACCTCTGATTTGGCTAAAGGTAGTTTTTAAGTTTTGGCTCAATTCCTACTGGAGTCACCAAGAACTATGAAGCACATGAGTTAGATTAGACTTTGGTGGTACCCTACTCTTATTCTCTATTCCATCCATTGAAAGAGCTCTTAAAACTAGTAACCTTTTGAGGCATCTACAATCCAAGCTACATATCAAATGACCCACTTGCTTATTTTTACCCACTTCTAGATTTGCTAAAATGACTGCTTATTTTCGTAGGCACTAGAACTTGATTTAAGAGTGATGGCACGACAATAATTTTGTAGTAATATATAAAGTAGTCAATTTTTTTAAACCAATAAGTATAGGTTTAACAAAAAGGGGTTGATTTGAAGGGTTTGACCAACTTTTGAACATCTTTGGTGTTCTAGAGAAATCAGAATGGCTATGAGGTAATTTTGAAAAGTTTTTGGTTTGATTAATTAGGCAATCTAATTCTAATAATTGTGCATTTATCTGATTCTTTTTTCTTCTGTTCTTTCTCTTAGATGCACACAAAAGAAACGTGCACATACAGACATACTGAAGCAAAAGGCTATCTTCTTATTAATGCTAGTGTTTTTTTTTTGCATATAGAAAAGTTGTCAGTGCATTCCTTCCTACGCACACTTGGCCTCGATGCTTGCTCAGTAGCTCCTTTCACGATATCCCCCCTCTCCATTTTTATCCTCTTCTTAGCCTCTTTCTAACTGTCATTATTGCCTCTTTTGACTATCATTATTACCACTTCTAGGGTCAAACTTGGTGGTCTCTTTCTATCCTCCTTGCTTAACTCCTTCTAAGCTTTATCTAGCCATTTGGCGATCTTCACATCTTCCGTTTTTCTTTTTGCTTGCTTCGACTTCAAGTCCTTGGGTTTCCACCTACTCTATTTACTTCCATATAATTCTTATATAAACCTTTCTTCCCCCATTCTTCATCTCCATGCTCTTCTACTTCTTTCCTTACTTGCTTTTTGATAATTTCTCATAGGTTTTCTATAATTTTTAGATCCAAAATGTATTCACAAAGCCAATCTTGGGTTTGCTCAGCATCTGAAAGTCTGCAACAATCAAAATCTCCTATCACTCTCGATCTTTTTCCTTGTCATTCCCCATCCTCTAACCCCACTCCTAAATGTTTCTCTTTGCCTAATGCCTTGCCCTCTGTCAGAAATGTTGATATCTTTTCTCTTAAACCATCCCTTTTTACTCCATCTTCTTCTAATGCATCTTTGATTGTCGAAAGAGAGAACAAAGAAGGAGGTAAAATTTTTTGATTGGAGTTGAGCCCGTGGAGTATACAACTGGAAAGAGTAGTAAAATAGGAGCTACCCATGTTCAAATGTTGGGTTTGACACCAATGGAGCAAGGGACCGAATCATCTTCATCAAATGTTGTAAAGGAAAAATTGGGAGCAGATTATTGGACCTTTCATGCAGAGGACCAGTTCTTGCTTTCTTCTTCAAAATCCCCAACAAATCAAGGTTTTTCCATATGCTTGTTCATATTTTTCTTAGTTTCTTTGTAAGTTCCATGGTTCTATAATTAGATTGAGTGGTTCTTTTCAATAGATTCCAACTAGAATCTGTCAAATTTTGCATGATCCATCACCCTCTAGATGATGCCATGTGAAAGAGAAAAGATGGGCATCAAGATTGTTGGGCAAGTATGTGCAAGTCTTTTTATATAGAATATTTTAGGCAGTGCTCATCATGTTGCCTAATTTTAGTTTTCAATTTTGAAAAACTAAAACCAATCTTTCTTTTTCTTTTTATTTTATTTTAAAAACTAAGAAGCCAGAACTTATCTAGTAATAAATATACTAATGGTTGTGGAGGTGGTGTTGATGGTGGCCAACTGGTCGGAAACAATAAGTGACAATGATATGCAGCAATGGCCATTGGGTGATTGTTGTGGCTAATGACCCATTGGTGGTGACTAGTGACAAGCGATGATCAACCATAACTAGTTGTGGTGTTTGATGATAGGTTACAATTATCAATAGTGGCAGTTGATAGCAGGCAGAGACGACGATCGATGGTAGTGATAATTGTTTATGGTTTGCAAAAAAGTCAATCCATATTTTTTTATTTCTACAGTTTCTAGAAAGTCATTTCTAATTTTTCAAAAATAAAAAATGGAAATGAGATTATCAAATACTAGTTTTGTCTTGGTTGTTGTGTGTTTTTTTTTAAGAGAACTCTAACTTGGCAATCATGCAAAACAAGACCTTATCTAGTAGTTTGCAATTTTGTTAGACATTAACATAGTTAATTCAAGTGCATGCTATGTCATGTATTCAAGATTTTATATAAGCATTTGTCCAATCTATGTTGAATATTTATAAGGGAATGATGAGGCTTTTAAAGTCTTACACTAGAAATGGAAACAATTAATAAGTTTGATAATTGAAACTCTCCAGCTATATTTATTTAATTCTTTTAACTCGGTCCAAAAATTAATATCTCTTTTATGATTACCAAATTATTAAAACTTGCTGCAAAGCTTTTTCCTTTATAATTAGGGTAGGTGGTAGACTAGTGAGCCTTGAAGGGGGGGTGGGGGAAAGAGAGGGAGGCGGGGGGGGGGGGGGGGGGGGGTGGGGGTGGCTAAGTTAGTTGAAAATGTATTTTCAATTAGCAAATCAACATGCAATAGGGAAAAAAAATCAATATATTGTTCCACTAATCAAATTGGCCTTAGCACAATTATGTGGCACTTCTCTCCACATGCAAGAAGTTAACCATACTTTCTTGCTAACAAGTATTCGAAAAAAGACCACCAAATAAAGAGCCACTTATAGGTCTTCTTGCTATTCAAGTTGCTATATAGACTAATTTAGGAATTTAGAACCAAATAAGATGTAGCTAGGCTTCTGGAATGTAGAAAAGATTGAAGCTAGAAGAAAGGTTTTCTTTTTTTCTAAGAGCTAGTAATGAGTTTTATTTATAAAGTATATGGGGTAGGAGAAATGGCTAGGAAAATAGCATCTAGAGGTTTCTAAAATGAATAGCATGATTGATGAGATAAGTTCCATAAATGGCTAAATTTGTGTGAAGTATAGTTGGGATCAATGGTTAAGATTAACTTCTAGAGTTTTCAAAAGTGCATAGGATAAAGATTGATTAACATGGAAAATATCACAAGTAGAAGGAGGTAAAAATATGAAATATATTTTAGGTGTAGTGAAAACTTGAAAGATGAAAAGATATATTGAAAAGGAGCTCATATATAAAAGATCATTATCTTTTAATTCATGTTAAGGTCTCTTTCTTTGAGTGTAAGCATGTTGTTATTCAAAAATACCTTACACCTTATAGTAGGAAAGTCTAGTGTGCAAAACAAATATAAAACCCCTTTTAGGAGAATAAGGTGCCACAACAAAAGAAAATCTTTTTTATTATGAGTTGTTAGAGACGTAAACAAATAAATAGACCATCCATTTAGTGCATGTAAATGGAATTTGTTTTACATGCATACTGGATCAATTTATGACCTAACCCAATTAAACCAATAGGTTAGGTCCAAGTATGAAAAATAAATAGTTTTAAAATGTAGGGTAGACAAAGATCTAACCTTTTCTACCCAAGCCTGCTTGACTTGACTTATATCTAACTAGTTCTAAAAATAGATTAAACATTAGTTGACCAGGCTGGCTTGGTCCTATTTGGCTTCCATGAGAGTCAAGCTTACATCTTTTTCACCCTATTATCACTATTGGTTTTTAAAGGTCTAATAATGATTGAATTGCATCCTTGTTAATGATATTAATAGTTGCTTTGTTGCTAACTCCTACTTTTTTTATTTTTTTGAGAAAAAGATTGGGCAAAATCCAACTTACTATAAAAAGTCATAATTTTACTACTAGTTTTCAATTTGATATGGGATAAGTATTGCAGTTTTCTTTATCCTACATTTACCTTGGACTAAGGCCTTGCATGGTCCTAGACTTCAATGCAATGGAATGGGTTAAGCTAAGCTTGAATATGCACAATCTAAATGATTCACTTTTAAAGAAGATATTCATGTTTAATATATATAAAGTTGCTGAGTACTGGCTTAATTATAGTATCTTATATTGTGTGTTTATGTGTACACACGCACACACGTATATGTGAAAAATCAACCATTATTATATGCAAGTACAAGACTCCTATTTGGACTAAGAGCCAAACAATTTCCAACTAGCAAGAGCTTGACAAATCTGGTTGACTGAATTATTAGATAATGATTAGGCAAAGAAAAGCAAAAATCACTACTATCGTTATAAGTATATAATGGAAAAGTGAAACATTTTGCTCCCTCACATCACGAGCTATAGGCCTGATTATTACTTATTTGTGGAGATAAAATTGGAGATTTCCTAAAATATTTAACTTGTTTTAGGTTATTAATAATGTAGTGGTGATGACAATTCATAGAGAGATAAATATTAGCATGAAAATAATCTCTCAATATTTAATTTTTATCCTAGTATTATTGCGTTAATAATTTTTGCTATAGTTTTTCTAAGTTCAACATGCATTATTGATCTATTCTTTATAAACGTAAGCTTTAGAGCAATATTTGTTAGTTAACATGATTGTTGAAGGTTGTAGGTCTGAACACACTCTAAGTCAATTAATTAATTATTTTTTTCCTAGTTGTTTGTTATCAGTCATTTCTAGTCTTGATCATTATTGTTTATCACATTAAGTTTATTTCTTATCTTGGCTTATTTATCCATCCATAAGCATGGTGTATTAAGGTCCAATATACATGTTGATGCATTCCCTAAACATGGAAGAATTAAAGTTTAGGGTTATAATAATTAGTTAACAATATTTTTTTCCATCAAATCTTTTCTTGGTTATAATAATCAGTTAACTGAGTCTCTCTCTCTCTCTCTCTCTCTCTCTCTCTAGTTCAAAGAATAGAACATGACTATCTCATGAATATAAGATGGTTTATGAAATTCCTACAAAGATTTATGACCTATTCAACGATGTAAACTTTTATCACCAACACTGACTACATATTTTGTTGAATTCAGTTTCATCAACATTATATTGAGAGCAATATGAAAAGATATCTTATGGTAATTAAAGTACATAATTGCTTGCTCAAAAATATCACTTTGATTGCAAGGGTTAAAAAGTTGAAACATATCTTGTCATGGAAATATCTTCAAAAAAAAAAAGCCCTTAACATGATGACTTATTTTAAGGACACTTTAGATAATTTACCATTTAGTTTAATACATAGAAATAAAATAAAATTTTAAAAGCTTTGTTTGTCGACCTTCTTATTCGGTTGACATAAAGATACAAAGTTTACCTTCAGGTCCACATTTTTAGGTGGTGATTGCAAAACCAAATAAAAAATTGATTTAAATGTTGTACTTTTCAATAGGCATTATACATTCAATTAGAGGATGCATCTTGGTCTAACAGTTCTAGTGCACATTTTTTCCCTTTATAGGTTTTAGAAAGTATAGCAATTAATCTTGTATTGTCACACCATGAAACATGCATCTGTCAAGTGATTTCATTGGTTACGTTACCATACGTTACCAGCTCACTCTTTTTTATATATATATATATATATATATATATATATATATATATTACAAAAAATGAATTTCTCTTAAAGATTTATATAAATTTATCATTGATGTGGCACATATCTCATTCCATGGTGTCTCTACTACATTTGCCAACACTGGTCTTTGAACTCAAACTAGAGTGCAGTTCACATTAGGTTTGTACAAGTTAAATGTCATTAGTGTTAGGGTTTAGACCTTGATGAATAGCAATGGGATTCCCCGTTGAACAAGAACTAGAACTAAGGATTCTAATCCTGTTAGGTTTAGACCTTGATGAATAGCAATGGGATTCCCCGTTCAACAAGAACTAGAACTAAGGATTTCTAATCCTGTTAGGTTTAGACCTTGATGAATAGCAATGGGATTCCCCGTTCAACAAGAACTAGAACTAAGGATTTCTAATCCTGTTAGGTTTACTTCTTGAAAAGGAGGAAGATGGGGAGGAGAAAGAAAGGGCTGCCGCCCTATGATGAGAGAAGGGAATTTTTGGGAGAAAAGAATCTGTTCTCTATTCCATCCAAACCCTAGAGACTAGAGTTTAAATACATCCACGAAGTGGGCCAGGCCCAGACTCAACAAAAAACTCCCATGGACTAAACCAATGAGATTAAACTAATCCCCAAGCCCGTGTACACCCGTGACTTGATTTAATCTCAACCCTTGGACTCAAACCCAGCCCAATACAAGTTAGCCCACCTGGGCCTTGATAGCACCACACCAGGCCCAACAATCTCCACCTTGGTGCTTTCAAGGCCTCAGCACGTCCACTGTGTCCATCAGCTTTAACAACGAAATACACTTTTGAAAACTGTCCCGTGGAAGAACCTTAGTCAGTGCATCTGCTGGATTTTCTTTGGTGTATACCTTCACCAGCTCCACCTCACCATCTTCCACCAGCTCTCTGATCCTGTGGTATCTGAGGTCAATGTGCTTCGTCCTGGCATGATAGACTGCATTCTGCGCAAGCATCAGAGCACTCTGGCTGTCACTATGCACCTGGACAACCTTCTGATCAAGTCCCATCTCCAGCATCAAGCCCTTCAGCCAAAGAGCTTCCTTTGCTGCCTCTGTGATACCTATGTATTCTGCCTCCGTGGTAGATAAGGCTGTGATGGGCTGCAGACATGATCTCCACGATACTGGACCACCAAACAGGCTGAACACAAAGCCTGTTGTGGATCTCCTAGTGTCCACATCTCCACCAAAGTCTGCATCCACATACCCATATAACTGCCCACGAGCCTCCTTGGATAAGTTGGATCTCTCAGCATCTTCTTGCTGTCCATAGCAAATACCAACCCCAACTGTACCTACCAAGTACCTGAAGATTCCCTTCAGTGCTCGCCAGTGCTCCCTACCAGGCTGCGCCATGAACCTGCTCACCTGGCTCACTGCATGGGCTATGTCTGGCCTACAACATACCATGGCATACATAAGGCTCCCAACACCAGAAGCATATGGTACCTTCTCCATCTCCTGAGCCTCCACCTCAGTCTGTGGTGACATGGTCTTCGATAAGGAAAAATGTGCTGCCAAAGGTAGTGCTGTCGGTTTGGCATCCTTCATCCCATATCGCTCCAGAATCTTTTAATGTAGCCACCCTGACTCAGATGCAGCACACCTTTGGATCTATCTCTGATGATTTCCATCCCTAGGATCTTCCTGGCTGGCCCCAGATCCTTCATCTCAAACTCCCGAGACAAAGCTATCTTCAGTTCCTGTACAGCCTTCTCACTCTTGCATGCTATCAGCATGTCATCTACATACAAGAGTAAGTACATCCTAGACCCATCATCCAGAGATTTAACATACACACAAGAATCATACTCACACCTGGAAAGTCCAATGCTCCTAACATAAGTGTCAAATCTCTTGTACCACTGCCTCGGCGACTGCTTCAGCCCATACAGAGATTTCTTCAGCAAACAGACTTTCCCATCTGATCTTGGTTCTCTAAACCCTGGTGGCTGCTCCATGTAGATGCTCTCCTCCAAATGACCATGGAGGAATGCTGTCTTCACATCCATCTGCTCCAGCTCCAAGTCCTGAGCTGCTACAATACTCAATAATAGTCTGATGGAAGTGTGCCTGACAACTGGAGAAAATATCTCACCATAATCGATGCCTTCTTTCTGAGAGTATCCTTTGGCCACTAGTCTTGCCTTATACCTGATACCCTCTTGTTCTGAAGCTCCTTCCTTGCGCTGATAAACCCATTTACAACCAATGGGTTTCTTTCCTTGTGGCAGCTGGACCACCTGCCACGTATTATTGCTGTGAAGAGACTGCATTTCCTCTGCCATAGCATGGATCCACCTATCTCTATCCTGACTTTCCATAGCCTCCTCATAGGTGAAAGGGTCTCCATTCGCTGTCACCAGGGCATATGACAACGAATCCTCAAAGCCGTATCGAACTGGTGGTCGCACGTTCCTCCTGGGCCTTTGCTGTGCGATCCCAGTATCAGTCCCCTGTCCAGCTGCATCCTGCTGAACTCCCTGGCTTCTACCCCCTCTGTCAGTCCTCTCCACCTGAATCTCAAATCCTCCTGGTCCACTAGCAAATGGCACAACTGTATAGGAGGTTGTCTGACTAGTGTTACCGTGTTCTACCTCCTGTAGTCCCTGCTGTGCATCCATGCCACTTCTGTTCTGGAGGATTGAGCTCTCATCAAAGGTTACATCTCTGCTGATGACAACCTTCTTCTCCAAGGGGTCCCATAGCCGATACCCCTTGACTCCTCGCGGGTAGCCTAGGAACACCATCTTCTTAGACCTGGCATCCAACTTACTCCGCTCCCCAGCTCCAACATGCACATATGCTGTGCATCCAAACACCCTTAGATGGTTTAGGCTTGTCTTCCTTCCAGACCATATCTCCTCTGGAATGTCTCCATCTAACCTGGTGTGCGGTGACCGATTGACCAAGTAGCTAGCTGCATCTACTGCGTCAACCCAGAACATCTTTGGAAGCCCTGCCTGCAGCCTTAAGCATCTTGCCTTTTCCAATAGTGTTCTGTTCATCCTCTCAGCCACCCCATTCTGTTGAGGAGTTCCCATCACCGAGAAGTGCCTTCTGATGCCCCACTCCTCACAAAAAATCTGGAACTCCCTGCTGGTGTATTCCCCGCCATTATCAGACCTCAGACACTTCACACTTTTACCCTGCTCCTTCTCCACCTCAGCCTTCCAGATTTTGAACTTGGTGAAGACCTCTGATTTCTCCTTCATAAAGTAGATCCACAGCTTCCTTGAGAAATCATCTATCAGGGTCATAAAGTATCTGGCCCCATTCCTTGCAGAAACTGGGGCTGGTCCCCAGACATCTGTGTGTACTAACTCCAGGGGTTCAGCACTCCTAGCTGTGCTGACTGAGAACTGTACTCTCCTCTGCTTTCCCATCTGACAAGGCTCACAGATCTCCATATCTCCGCTACTCAAGTCTGGAAGCAGACCTCTCTTGCTCAGTTCTTTCATCCCCTTGTCTCCCATGTGGCCCAGGCGGTAATGCCACATCCTGTACACATCCCGGGGATCTTGCTCCACAGCTGCCACCTCAGATTTCACAGTCATCACAGAGCCCTCCATCTTGTATAGATTATTTTCCAGCCTCCTCCCTCTCATCACCACCATGGCTCCATTGGAGATGTTCAGAACTCCACTCCTGGCACGACTGCTGAAGCTGTATCCAGTCCGCTCCAAGTACCCCAGTGATACCAGATTCTTCTTGAGTTCTGGAACATGCTTCACACTGGTAAGAGTGCGCACCATACCATCAAACATCCTCACCCTCACTGTGCCAATACCTGCCACCTTGCAAGGGTGATTATCTCCAAGAGTCACATTCCCCTCCTCAACCTCTGTGTAAGTACTGAACCACGACCGGTTGGGAGTGTAATGATGAGAACAGGCTGAATCCAAGGTCCACATCTCTGTGCTGTGCCTGTGATCATCTGATACAACCAAGAGATCATCCTCCACCTCCTGATCTGCAACTGTACTCACAGACTCAGATCCTCCTTTTTCTCCCTTCTGATTTTTCCACTTAGGACAATTCTTCTTAAAATGTCCTACCTCTCCACACTTATAGCACTTCAGCTCTCTCTTGCCTTTCCTGGACTTTGATCGTCCTCCAGACTTACTTCTGTCCCTGCCCCTACCTCTGCCTGTCCTTTCCCCAACTGATAGACCCTCCTGGGGAACAGCTTCCTTGGTCATCTTCTCCCTCTGCTCATTCGTCCGAAGCACCGAGACAATATCTTCATAAATTAATGTCTCCTTCCCATAGAGCAGTGTTGTGACCAATGAGTCATAAGACGTGGGCATTGAACATAAAAGCAGAAGTGCTTTATCTTCTTCCTCCATCTTGACCCCAACATTCAGAAGTTCATTGCTCATCTGGTCGAATATCTGGATGTGACCCAGCACATCTCCACCTTCTGACATCCGAAGGCTGTAGAGGCGCTTCTTCAACATCAACTTGTTGCACATATTCTTTCCCATATAGAGGGTGTGCAACTTCGTCCAGAGTCCCTTCGGGGTCTTCTCCTCCAGCACTGAATAGAGGACTGAATCCGCCAGACAGCCCCTGATCATTGAACATGTCTTCTTCTCCAATGAAATCCACTGCTTGTCTGTCATCCCATCTGGCCTTTCCTCCAAAGCCAAATCTAAACCCTGCTGCACAAGGAGGTCCTCTACCCGGACTTTCCACATGGAGAAACTTCCCTTCCCATCAAACTTCTCAACCTCTATTTTTATGCTACTCCCCATGGCCAATTTCAAAAATAGCACAAAAATAAATTTTATAAAATAGAGAAGTACCTTGACGAGATTCTGTTGAAATTATTTCAACTCCTTGAAGGCCTCCAGATTACTCCTTGAACCAGGCTCTGATACCACTTGTTAGGGTTTAGACCTTGATGAATAGCAATGGGATTCCCCGTTGAACAAGAACTAGAACTAAGGATTCTAATCCTGTTAGGTTTAGACCCGATTGAACAAGAACTAGAACTAAGGAAATCCTGTTAGGTTTAGACCTTGATGAATAGCAATGGGATTCAACAAGAACTAGAACTAAGGGTTAGGTTTAGACCATAGCAATGGGACGTTCAACAAGAACTAAGGATTTCTAATCCTGTTAGGTTTACTTCTTGAAAAGGAGGAAGATGGGGAGGAGAAAGAAAGGGCTGCCGCCCTATGATGAGAGAAGGGAATTTTTGGGAGAAAAGAATCTGTTCTCTATTCCATCCAAACCCTAGAGACTAGAGTTTAAATACATCCACGAAGTGGGCCAGGCCCAGACTCAACAAAAAACTCCCATGGACTAAACCAATGAGATTAAACTAATCCCCAAGCCCGTGTACACCCGTGACTTGATTTAATCTCAACCCTTGGACTCAAACCCAGCCCAATACAAGTTAGCCCACCTGGGCCTTAATAGCACCACACCAGGCCCAACAATTAGGTTCTAAGATTATTATTTATGATTAAAGATTTTTAAGTACCATAACAAAACTTTTGGCTCCACCATTTTCACCATCAAACAGAATGCTTGCAATGCCTCTTTTCACCATATTGTCATCATACTTGGATGACTAGCAGATATTCTTAAAGAAGTCACTATTAGCTCTTTGAAACAATCCAATATCACTATCTTTAGGTTTCTTTAATCTCCACTCTGTAATAGTGGCCAATTCAACAAAGGCTTATTACCATGCCCATTTAACTTTAATTGGGCATAGTGTTACTTATCCCATACGGCTTTAACATGGTTTTACTTGTATCAAGTTGTAGATGTTCCAAGAATTTCCTTGTCTACTCTGTTGATAGATAAATCCTCTCTTAAACTTTTTTAGTTTTGTGATATCCAAATATCTAACCTACTTTTACCTGCCGGTTTTCCAGAAATTGATTTGTTTTTGTCTAACTTTTGGTGACATTTTAACCTTCAGATTATCAAATCTAGACAAACTTGTTCTCTTTCCCCCCTCCCCTTCTTTTATTCCTCTCCTCTCTCACTCACTCGAACCTTTTGTCCAATCAATATTTTGTTAGTGGTGGAAATCTAAAGATTAAAACCTGTAATTCACAAAACTGATATGCACATAATCTCATGAATCATATCCTATGCGAAAATAATTTTATTTATGACATAAAAATGAGGGGAGGAACCTATGAGCATGGCCACATATTAATTGTTTCTTTGATTATTATCTGAATAGGCATACACATGATTAAAGGTTTAATCATTATCAAAAACTTTTAACTGCAAGTGGCACTGAAAGAATCAGAGCATCTGGTTAGTCATGTATTTATGAACGGAATTGTCTTCTTTCAGTTTCTGGGTGGTTATATGTCTCTTAAAGACTAGTGACATTGTCTTCTTTCAGTTTTCTCTGATGCAGTTCCCCATCACTACTCTGAGGCTGTACCAAATTGTTCCCAACTCACATCCTTTCCAGCATCCAATGAACTTGTAAATTTCCAGCCTCCCAAGCAGGTAGTCATGCATTCTTCCTTTCACATAACTGATAAAGTATGTCATAACTTCTTTTTCTTTCCTTATTATATTTGATTTCTTTGCTGGAACTATTATGTGTGAATATTAGTGAGGTGCTATCAAAGAGCAGTGTTGCCTTTATTCTGGTACTCTTGGTGTTAATTGGAATTTGGTCCTATGTGAAAAATGATCTTTTTCATTTTAAGAAGCATAAGAGCCAGGGAGGGAGAAGATGCCTCACTTGTGCAACTAGGAGGAAAATAACAATGAAATAAATAATTATTTATGGTCAATACTTCCTCCTTTTTTTTCTTCTCTTTATTATCGCTTCATTTGAGCTATAGAACTACAATGTATTTGTTGCTGCGAAAATTCGTTCTCCGACTCGGGTGCTGTTGGGGCTTCGAATCCAGGCTCGATTCCTGGCCGGGACCTGCAAAACAGTCCTCGAGCAGAGGGTGGCTTGGGGGGTGCCCTCTGCGGAAGACCCTCCGACGCCCAAGTCAGTGGAGATTCACAACAATTAGATAAATGAGAAGAAGGATCCCCGAGGAAGAGTTCCTCTAGGGAAGGTGTCAGGAGCTCTGTCTGAGCTCTAATGGAGTTTTTCGGAGATTGTGAGTGAGTGAAAGAGAGGTGTCTTGAGTGTGCAGAATGTCCTACCTAAGGGGATCTGGGGCTATGATATTTATAGGCGATCACCTGATTTCTTGGACACGTCACAGAGGGTCTGAAAGTTGTTGGGATTCGAAACTGATTCGAATCAGGTTGTTATAGGGCCGGTAGGATCCGTATCCAGTTGGTTAGAGGATCAACGGCCAGGAAGAGCAGACGATGCTTCAAGATTCATGGACTACATAGGCTCTAGGCCATTTTTGGTAGTGTAGGCATGATTTTCTATTTGAAATCTTATTAATTTGAGTGTATTCCGCAGAGGCGCTTGAGTACCTCGGTCGGGCCGAGGTATAAGGATAGCTCGGACTAGGACCGTGGCGTAAGGATAGCTGCTCGGACTGGGACCGAGGCATAAGGATAGCTCGGACAAGGACCGAGGCATAAGGATAGCTCGGACTAGGACTAAGGCATAGTGGTTGGTCCACTTCTTGCAGGCACCGCGCAGTGAGTTGGAGTCAGGACTAATCCTAACCCCTTGCATGATTATCAATGCAATGGCAATTTTACCCCTCAACACATGCCCCCACTCCCTAGTCCGAAGTGTAAATTCGGATGTAGGGAGTATAATTCTGGAATAATCTTATCCAGAGGATGCATAAAGCCGGGCAATGATAATCTCGTGAATGACAGGCCACTGTTTTTTCATCATTTTTTTGCCATACCTCGAGGAGGAAATGCCTCGTTTCCAGTAAGCCATGATTTGGGGAGCTCCACGTGGCGGGATTCCTTTATTTTATGTGCCCATGTTGGAGGTTTTAGCGCTTTGGGATTAACCAGTGGTCCCACGAGACTTGTTTGGTTTTCCTCAATTTTTGGGATCAGATGTGAAGACCTCGTTATCGACCGGAGCTGCTCAGCCAAGCTTTTATCTTATTCGTATTTGTTTTTATCTCTCATGCTATGATGCACTTGTAATGTCTCTTGGGAGAAAGTTTCTACTCTTTCTCTTCTTCAATGTCTGTGTTCTTTTTCTGATGTGATTGTGTTGAGAGTTGCTACTCTCTTTTTGTGTTTTTTAGACCGTAATACAGTCTACGGATCCAGCGGCATTTTTGCTGCTTTATTTTTGTTAGCATGTCATTCAGTCCTCTGTGGAGGAAATGTAGATCTCTGTTTAGGTCAGAGGGAGGCCTGGGCGGCCCTCTTGCTGAAGTAAAATAAGGCACTTTAGTTGCGCTAGAGTGTCCGAGAAATTATCCGGCTGGGACGAAGCTTTAGTGCTGTATCGCTCGGATTGGCTGAGGTTTCTAAAATGTATCACTTGGTCTCGGCCGAAGCTTCGTAGATTATCTAGAGACCGATCACTCGATCGCTTCAGAAACATATTACTCGGTCTTGGCCGAGGCTTTAGAAATATATCACTCAGTCTTTGGCCGAGGCTTTAGAAATATATCACTCGGTTGTAGCCGAGGCTCTAAAAATTTATTTCTCGATTGTTGCCGAGGCTCTGGAAATTTATTACTTGGTTATTGCCGAGGCTCTAAAAATTTATTACTCGATTATTGCCGAGGCTCTAGAAATTTATTACCCGGTTGTTGCCAAGCCTTCAGAAATATATTACTCTGAAAATTTATTGAAATTTATTACTCGGTTGTTGCCAAGCCTTCAGAAATATATTACTCGGTTGTTGCCGAGTCTTTAGGAAATTTATTACTCGGTTGTTGCCGAGCCTTCAGAAATATCAAATATATTTTACTTGACGTGGCCAAGGTATGGAGACCGCCACTCGGCTTGGCCGAGGCTTCAAGAGATTATATTTTACTTGGCGCTGCCAAGGTACGGAGATCGCTCGGCCCGACCGAGGATTTAAAAGATCATATTTTACTTGATGCTACCAAGGTACGGAGATCGCTCAGCCCGACCGAGGATTTAAAAGATTATATTTTACTTGGCGCTGCCAATGTACGGAGATCGCTCGGCCCAACCGAGGATTTAAAAGATTATATTTTTCTTGGTATTGCCAAGGTACGGAGATCATTACTCGGTTGTAGCCAAGCCTTCAAGATTATATTTTACTTGGCACTGCCAAGGTACGGAGATCGTTACTTGGTTATAGCCGAGCCTTCAAGATTATATTTTACTTGGCGCTGCCAAGGTACGAAGATCGTTACTCGGTTGTAGCTGAGCCTTCAAGAAATTATATTTTACTTGGCGCTGCCAAGGTACGAAGATCGCTCGGCCCGGCTGAGGATTTAAAAGATTATATTTTACTTGGCGCTACCAAGGTACGGAGATCGTTACTCGGTTGTAACCGAGCCTTCAAGATTATATTTTACTTGGCGCTGCCAAGGTACAAAGATTGTTACTTGGTTATAGCCGAGCCTTCAAGAGATTATATTTTACTTGGCGCTGCCAAGGTACGGAGATCGCTCAGCTCAACCAAAGATTTAAAAGATTATATTTTACTTGGCACTGCCAAGGTACGGAGATCCTTACTCGGTTGTAGCCGAGCCTTCAAGATTATATTTTACTTGGCGCTGCCAAGGTACGGAGATCGTTACTCGGTTGTAGCCGAGCCTTCAAGAGATTATATTTTATTTGGCGCTGCCAAGGTACGGAGATCGTTACTCGGTTGTAGTTGAGCCTTCAAGATTATATTTTACTTGGCGTTGCCAAGGTATGAAGATCGTTACTTGGTTGTAGCCGAGCCTTCAAGAGATTATATTTTACTTGGCGCTGCCAAGGTACGGAGATCGCTCGGCTTGGCTGAAGATTTAAAAGATTATATTTTACTTGGCGCTGCCAATGTACAGAGATCGTTACTCGGTTATAACCGAGCCTTCAAGATTATATTTTACTTGGCGCTGCCAAGGTACGGAGATTGTTACTCGGTTGTAGCCGAGCCTTCAAGAGATTATATTTTACTTGGCGCTGCCAAGGTACAGAGATCGCTTGGCCCAACCGAGGATTTATATGACCTGTTTCTCATTGTAGCTCTCAAGGAGAGTTATAAGAATTTTGCAGGCCTTCAAAGCTAAATTTAATTCAACAAACAAGAATGAGTTTAGTAAGGGTGTACTTTTACTGATGATATGTACGGAGGTCATCCGAGTTTCACGTCCGAGGAACGGACTTTCCACTCAATTCTTGGAGTTTATAGGTGCCGGGTCTGACCGCTTCTGTCACTTGATAGGGGCCTTCCCAGCTTGGAGACAGCATTCCTTATTCCAGTGGTTTGGAGACGGATGCTTTCCGGAGGACAAGATCACCGGACGAGAAAGGTTTTCCTTTGACTCTGGAGGCGTGATAGCACCTGCGGAGAGGGGAGTCCTATCTCCACGGGGATGACAGCTTCTGCGCCGAAGGCCATTTGGAACGGGGTCTCGCCTGTGGGAACTCTTTAGGTGGTGCAGTAGGCTCATAGGATGTGGTGAAGTTCGTCCACTCATAAGTTCCAGGTATCCCGATCGAGCCTCCTAGGCGGGCTCCGGGTGCGGTTCCTCAGCGGCGGCGAAGGAACCCTTTAGCGGCGAGGTGGGCTCAATTGATAGACAGATCGGTATTTGTCTGAGCCCTTGAACTCCTTCTTTCTTGTTAGCTCGGTGGGGGCAGTCCTCCGCAATTCCTCGACTCTAGCATACTTGTCTGCCAGGGCCATCATATCGAAGAGGTTCGGAGGGTAACTGACCTCCAACGCCAGGTAAAAGTCACTCTTCTTTAACACTCCGCCCGCTAGGGCGGACATGGCCACCTCATGGTTAAGTTGATCCACTTTCAGCATGGCCGTATTGAAACGGCCGAGATAGTTCTTCAAGGACTCCCCCTGTCTCTGCTTAACCTCGGAGAGGGAGTTAGATCTTTGCCGATGATGATGGCTGCTGATGAACTGGCTGATGAAGAGACGGCTCAGCTCATCAAATGAACCAACGAAACCTAGTTTTAAGGCATTAAACCAGGTTCAAGCGGATCCCCTGAGCGTGAAAGGGAAGGCGTGGCAGAGGATCGCATCTGATGCCCCATGGAACATCATGATCGACTTGAAGCTACAGAGGTGGTCATTGGGATCAGTAGATCCATGGTAGGGCTCGATGGTAGGGAGCTTGACATGAGAGGGAATCACTTCCCTCATGATCCTCTCGGTGAAGGGGATGCCCTGATCCGTCTTTGGCTGGGACAAAGGAGCATGCCTGACGGCGTCTAACTTCTGATGCCATTCCCGTTGTATCTCCTGCATTTGCCACCTGATTCCCTCATCCAGAGTGACAGGAGGGATTGGGTGATGGGATGGCGGCAACAATATCAAATCTTGGGAAGACACGGGGGATTGGGAGCGAGCCCGACGGGATCTGAGCGGGCTCCCTCCTCTGGCCTGGCGGGGCACTGGCTTTGCCCTTGCAAGTTGGTGAAGATAATCCGCTGCCCCGAGCGGATTAGAGGGAAGAGTTGCTGGAGGAATGGGAGCGGCCTCTTCTTCATGAAGTGGCGAAGCAGGAGCCACCAGGAGGGAAATCCTTTGAGCTCCTTGAACAAGCTGGGTCAGGACTTGGACCTGTTGAACCAGAGTGGCGAACTGGTCCAGGGACATCACCGGAGCTGACGGTGAAGGGGTTTCAGCTGGTGGCGATAGTAAGGGCTCTGCGCCATTGGTTGGATCAGGCCTCTGAGATACAGCCTGATCTTGAGCCTCAGAGGTGGCTCTCTTTCGGTTGGCCATTAGAGGATTTTTCTTTCGATCTAGATCCTTGTCTCCTAGAATACAAGTTTACGGGACTTGCGGCCCTTTCTCTAGCGCCAATCTATTGCCGCGAAAATCTGTTTTCCAACTCGGGTGCTGTTGGGGCTTCGAATCTGGGCTCGACTCCTGGTCGGGACCTACAAAATAGTCCTCAAACAGAGGGTGGCTTGGGGGGGTGCCCTCTGCAGAAGACCCTCCGACGCCCAAGTCAGTGAAGATTCACAGCAAGCAGACAAATGAGGAGAAGGATCCCCGAGGAAGAGTTCATCTAGGGAAGGTGCTAGGAGCTCTATCTGAGCTCTAATGGAGTTTTTCGGAGAATGTGAGTGAGTGAAAGAGAGGTGTCTTGAGTGTGCAAAATGTCCTACCTGAGGGGATCTGGGGCTGTGATATTTATAGACGATCACCTGATTCCTTGGACACATCATAGAGGGTCTGAAAGTTGTTGAGATTCGAAACTGATTCAAATCAGGTTGTTACAGGGCTGGTAGGATCCGTATCCGGTTGGTTAGAGGATCAACAGCCAGAAAGAGTAGACGATGCTTCAAGATTCAGGGGCTACATAGGCTCTATGCCATTTCTGGTAGTGTAGGCATGATTTTCTATTTGAAATCTTGTTAATTTGAGTGTATTCCATAGAGGCGCTTGAGTACCTTGGTCGGGCCGAGGTATAAGGATAGCTCAGACTAGGACCGTGGCGTAAGGATAGCTCGGACTGGGACCGAGGCATAAGGATAGCTCGGACTGGGACCGAGGCATAAGGATAGCTCAGACTAGGACCAAGGCATAAGGATAGCTCGGACTAGGACCGAGGCATAGTGGTTGGTCCACTTCTTGCAGGCGCCGCACAGCAAGTGGGAGTCAGGACTAATCCTAACCCCTTGCATGGTTATCAACGCAATGGCGATTTTACCCCTCAACAGTATTAAAAACTTCGTTGAGAGATTGTGTCACAACTACAGAATATGCAGCATATGTTGGGTATTTTTGAACATTGAGGAACCATAGGAACAATATTTGTTATCTTTGTCTAAAATCAAAGCCAAACATTTTACTCAGCAGAGATGATTTGGTTGAGGTGCACATCTTAGAACTTATTTGCTTATTGTTAAAGTTGTTAAGCTATCTAATGTTCAATTCCAGCTTCTATTGTTGATGGTTGATCATTGCGTTGATTTTGGTTTATCAGGAATCTGAAGTCAAACCATTAAAGGTCGTTGTATGGAAGCATTTGACAAAAACAGATGTTAGTTGCGCTGGCAGAATAATAATCCCAAAGGTGAGATCTTATGCCCTGCACCATTCTGATGTGTGTTTCCTTTTTGTGGTTTAGAAAAGGGATGATTCTTATTTCATTTCTGTGAGTACAGTGCATAGAGGTCTTAAATGATAAGAAAGGAAACCACATTTTCTGCTTAATTGTCAACGGAGGAAAAGCTTATGGATGTTTTCATCATTTATTATTAAATTTAAAGCTTTATGTAAATATGATTTCTTTTATCTTTAAGTTCTTGTTTATATGTAAGTTGCACCATAATCATAGTCATACAACTTTACTTTAATTTCTAGAATGCGGCAGAGACAGGGCTACCAGTGTTAGATAGGCAGGATCGCATGACGCTCTTAATGAGGGATTTGTTCTCTGGAAATATTTGGGCCTTCAGATATAGGTATGTTATCTTTGAAGTAATTACACTTATAAGGTGAAAGATGGTAAAAGAAGTGAGGGAATTCAAATAAGAAAAGAAATTTCCAATGTCTATTTTCTAAAAGGAGTGTCCAAGGCTGATATGAACCTTCAGAGGGAATTCAAATAAGAAAAGAATCAAGACCAAAATTCTAAGAGAAAAGAAATAAACAAGTTAACAGTAGCTTAAGTGATAGAGCTGAAACCATGATATGAAAACCAAATACAATCCCTACTAATGGAAAAAAAAAAAAACTATTTTAATTAGTTAGGCCAGAAATATAGCAACATTTTCATACTACAAAAGTTTCTACCAGCCTAAGTGACTTCACACCCAAAGAGGAAGAAAGGATACTGGAACCAAAGCAAGTGAAGGATAAATTTTATGCAACTTAAGCATGAGATGATAACTGCTTGGTCACTACGTTGATCACAAAGCAAAGAATGACATATAAGAGCACAAATGTTAGAAAACTAATCTACTATATTTTTGGTCAAATTATCCTTGCAAATAGCTGTCACATAAACCATGAAAAGTTAGTATAGGATGTCATAATGTTCAACATTCAAAGTAATGGCTCATTGCAGCCCAAAGCACAAAAAAGTAGTAAGTATGAAAACGAATACAACAAGATGTAGAAAATGGTTATGAAAGCTGAACTATAGGAAAATTCCTCAAAAAGATATTTATGAAAATATTCTTTAAATAAAAAAGGGTACATTTTCTTCAAATTGTTTTTGGTTTTTTAATTAAATACCAAATGATTGTATTTATATGACCACCATTCCATTTTTTAATGACTTTAGCATTGCACCACAGAGACCTGATGAACAATTTGTTCTAAAGTTTTAATATCAAATTTATTGAGCCTGTTTTTTCTCTTGTCTATTGTTTTTAGGTTCTGGACCTATAAGAACAGCAGAATTTATGTGTTAGAAAAGTCAGGCATGTATTCTTGGCAGAACAAGGCAATGGTAATTTTAATCTCTAAGATAATTTTCCAACTGGTATTAACTAAACTGTTTTTCCCGTCAGGTCCATATATCAGAAGACATCAACTTCAAATGGATGACTTATTCATCATATATAAAGATCAAGATTCTGAAACTTACGTAAGTCAATGCAACATCATACCTTCTCCTCCTCCTCCTCCTTCCTCCTCATTTTTCTTCTTCTTGATGATATGATTTCTATAATGCTACCATTTACTGTAATTGAAATGAAGAACTAGGCAAGTAGGATATGTGCGTACACATGTACACTAGAAAGAAATTTTCTTTTTGAAGAAGTCAGTATTTCTTCACATCTTCAGTGTATAATTACTATCAGTTTTTCAAGAAGTAACCAATCTTTTATGCAAAAAACTAGTGGCAACCAAGCATTTGATTGCACTGACCTAGCAGTTTTATTTCATCCAACAAACGAGTTTCTTTCCTATTACATGTTTTGTAAGGACTAAACTTTTGCATTTCTCTAGCAGCTGAATTGCCAATTTTTCTTCCATCTTTATCAAAAATTTAATTTTTAATATATGAATCTGACAGTGACTAAACAAGATAATAGGTTGAGCAGTTTTTCCAGATAGCATAAGCAATTTTACTTTCGAGCATATTTAATGTGTTGACAATTATCCATCTTATGGAGATAAGACAACGTTTTTATTTTTGATCTAACTAGAGGAAAAGTTGTTTCATCATGCTATGCAATGCCTCAATTGCAATGAGTTTCCAGTCATTGTGACTCCTCTTATGTAGATAATGAAAAATAAAATTGTTAGCATAATTCTTGCAAGTGCTCTCTGAATAAGTCTTCATGTTAAATTTATCATGGTACTCCTTAACTCTTATTTTTCCTTTTATTTTTGTGAAGTATGTTGGATCGTGGAGGGAGATTCCGCCACCAAACCTAATGGGTGACAACGAAGACAAAACAGAAATTCAACAACTGGTTGAAGGTGGAAATGAGAGGGAATTATGCTGCCAGCTTTGCCATAAGCCAGGTAGATGCCTTGCTTATTCTTGCAATTCATGCATTATCATATACGTCACTTTGTCCAATAAGATCTTTTGTTAATGCCACTTGTCCACCTTTGCCCTCGGCATATAATCTTGAAGGTTGAAACAATCCTCTCCTTTAATGGTTACCACATCTAATAGGTAATTGGGCTCATTTTTGGTGCTTATGAGTATGAGCAACTTCATTAAGACTATTGTGATATATCACTAACATTCCTTATTAGTAAATAATTTAAGTTATGACTGACATTAGTATTCCTATATGACTCTTCATCCCAATGTTTACCATCTCGGTATTGGACACTATACCAATACCATAATAGTATAGTATTAATGCATCCGATACATGATTGGTTTTGCGTATCAAGACTTAGTAGTTAGTACCGAGTCTCAATTCAGTATCGGTATGGTTTGATACATTGGACATGGGATGGTATGCATCAGTTTGACATACCATGCTACTTCATAGCATTGAGGTCTTTCTGATAGTAACAATCCTTCTAAGATACATTTAGGGGAGGATAGAAAAAGATAAGGAGTTTGGATAGCATCAAGGTTTATCATAGCAAGTATCAGTACTGTATCAATAGCAAGTCAATATAGTTCATTACGGTATATACTGTACTAAATTGGTGGCGTATTAGTCATGTGGACCAGAAGGCTCCCACATATGTCAGGCACTCTACCAGACAAAACTGATGGTTCAATTCGGTACAAGGTAGTTTGGCATAATTTGGTACATCGGTTTGGAGTAGTACAATCAGTGCACTATTTTTTGGCTTACAACTCTATCCTAAGATGATGTGGGGTTTTGATCCAACTCAAGAAGGTTCAACCAACATGTTCACCAGCAATTGTTTTCTAAATAATGAGGAGAACAGTGACCTGTTCTTGTTCTGCTTGTTGCCTTCTTTATTCCTTGTTGGATTTTGTACATATTCCAATACTACTGCTAGATAACAACCTAAATTTCTGAAACATGCTTTAGTATTACGTGATTTCATTTTTTGCGTGTGTGTTTGTGTTTTCTGTGATTTTGGGCATCGACTAGAGGTTGTTTGGGTTTGAATGATTAGTTATGCTCTTTATTGTTTCTATTGTTCTTTTTTGAGTTGGTCATATGCAACTCTTCCTTTTCTTATCTTAGCATTATTCAATCATTTTGGTCTTTCTTCATTTACTTGCTCTTAATTGTTTCTATTGTTCTTTTTTGAGTTGGTCATACGCTACTCTTCCTTTTCTTATCTTAGCATTATTCATCATTTTGGTCTTTCTTCATTTACTTTCTGTATTCTTCCCTTTTCTCTTAGATGCTTGTTCTTCCTTTGTTGTAACTATCTCATCTTCATTGCCAGTAACTTCATGATGAAACGCCTTACTCCATACTATTAATATTTTGATTGCTGCAATGAGCAAATGGATAGTGCAGCCTAATATTCCAGCGTTATCTGGCAAGATCAAAAATGGCTTCATGGTTTCCATCTTCTTTATTGTATCTTCATTCAGTGGCTTCTAACATCGGATTAATCTATTGATGGACAGTGATAGGATGTGCTTGCATTTTTCACATAATCAACATCAACTTGACAAAATAAACCCATTTCTTACAGTTCCACTTTTATGACAGGATGAATGAAGATTGCAACTTTCAAATTCTATCAATTAAAAATCTGCTCAACCAATAAAATGGTCTATTAAGAAGTTTTGCTTTCTACAATCCTGTTTTTATCCATCTTCATTTGACTTGACTGGTACCAAATCAGTTAATGTTGTATCATATCCTATCTGGTAACCTCAACAACATCATCTCGTCATCTTCATATCATTGGCACTGATGCAATTCAAGGATGGAATCATCACTTGTTCCATCCTGCAATCCCTTTGTATAATCCATAAAATTATATCTCTGGACAACTTTTCAATAATCAAATAGGAATTGTTTCGGTTTTTTGACTTACTAAATTTCTTCTTCCATGTAATTGATGTAATATGATGAAAGAACTGGTTCCCCTGGGGTGCAGCTATCATACTTGTATTATGACTTGCATCTGTTTTTGAGAGTGGAAATCGAACAGCTTAAATAGCTATAAGCCATAAAAAAGAACTTTATGCTTTTTCATCCTATTTGGAATTTCACAATCTTTTGTATCTACTAATTAGCCAAGTACTCCTGATATTCACTGATTGAATTCTTAATTAGCATTTGAGTTCCCCCTCAGGCTTTCTAAATAAGAGAAGAATGTTACTGGAAGTGCCTGCTGACTAGACTGAATGATGCATGAACTAGATTCATTTCTTCTTCTATTTAGCATCCATCTCTAACTGGTTGCCCAATTCAGAAGTAACACTCACCAAAAGTAGAGTTTGGTGTGACATCTTAAGACCACTCTACCGTGGAGTTTACATTTGAAATGCTTCATAGCAGATATATTAAGACTGGCTGCAGCTGGAAAGAATTTGGTATTTTGTGTAGGTTCATAGCTGAAGTAATGCAAGGTCACCATGCTTGTCATAGGTTAAAATAGGCTTTAAATGGTAGTGATTATTCGCTCTATTTTTTGAAGATGCTTTTGTATCCTTTCTTACTCTAATATTATTTTATGCAGCTGTTCAGTATGAAGAAGAGCACTGAAGATCAATGTGAAAGGATGCCCTTGTTGAAGCTGCTGTCTTTTGAATGACATATTGTGGAGACCTTTAGAGTCAGAGCTTTGAAAAAACAGTACAAAATAAGTTAGTCTTGTTGTGTCTATTTAGTATGGATAAGTATGACCGACTATAGGCTTGTGCGCCTTCATGGTTGACATTTGATGTTTGCTGAGTCCTAAACTTGTGTGCTTTATTAGCTGACTGTTACCATATGCTGTTTGCTGAGTACTAAACTTGTGCACTCTATTGGCCAAGTATTACATATGGTGTTTGCTAAGTACTGAATTTCTATATGCTGTTGGCTGACTGTTATCATGTGTTGTTTGCTGAGCACCTTTGTTATACCTCAACCGCATTTCTTGGTCCTGCTAGAACTTGGCATTTTATCAGTTGGAGTTATGCATAAATATAAAATGTGTAAACCATGATATTGATGCTTTTAGTAGGAATGCTCCTTCAAAACACCTCTATGGATGAATTTATCTAAAGAGGATGAAGTTAATCATTTTTATGTTGTAGCTTGGAGCTGTTATCATCTCACAATTCTGTTTGCAGAGATAATTTCTTGCATGTTTGCATTGCAACATTTTGGCTGGTGATAATTGGATGTCTAGAACATTAAGTACTGGATTTTAAGTAATGAATTTTAATAATAGCTAAGCAAAAACTCTCGTCATTGATATTGAACACGCACATAGTGACCAGAGAGATAAGCCTCTTTCTGTCTTTAATATTGGTTCAGGGCAACATGTGGATACATTTTTCTTTTTTTATTGAAATGCAATACAGTAGTAATAATTATAGATTATAAGAATAGAATATATCCATGGTCAAAATTTTGTTATACATTAAGTAACAAGCTTTAATGATGGTGAAACAAATTAATTCTAGCATCCACATGGTGAATAAAGAACCTTAAACAAGCAAAGCCTTCAGTATATTTGTGTGTATATATATGTTTATTTATACATGCATGCATGCATACATGTGTATATATAATAAATAGCTTCATGACAAGGAACCTAACCTAAGAAACCAGTAAACCATACTGCTAGCTGATCACATAACTCAAGTGCAAAATAAATTGCTGAGAACCAAGAAAGAAAACCATGAATCCATATTGTCAGGAATATAAGTCACATAATAATCACATAGCAACCAACAAACCATTCCATGTGGGCATGACAGAGAACAAACAGGAGTTAACAGGCATTCATTGACACAATGTTGGATCTATTCACCAAGAAACCAAAAAAGCAAGAGCAAATCCTCTCCTCCCCACCATTTCATACTCTGGTGATCAATGGCAATAAGGGCTTGGTTAACTACTCAAGCTGGCAGCCCCAAACGAGGCCAAAATATGAAGCAAAACACATTTGGGAATGAAAAGAGATTTGAGGACACCGGTTGTTGAAGTACCTCTCCAACTGTCTACAGCTAAACTACCTGCTTTACAATTTACAAGTTTATCTAAAACTAGTCTAATGAATTCTTGAAGCTATTGGATAGACAGCTAAAGAGCTAAATCAATTCTTAACCACATGGTCAAGCATGTAAACCAAAGGTAAAGATTCATTATCATTCTCTCAAAGTTTCTATACTTTTGAGGAAAAGATGAACTCATTAGAGACAACTCAAAAAATGAACTCATTAGAGGTTTTAAAAAAAAAAACAAAAAACAAAAAACTTCTTCCAAAGAAATTTTTTCGTATTCCAATTTCTTAGCAACCAACCAGCCAGAAAATTTAGAATGACTTATGCTTCTAGTGTTCTAGACAACCTGCTGCTCAAAACTTATGAGTTTCTTTGAAAAGTACCATACCCTGGACTCAAAATTATGAGGCAGGAACATTGTAACCACTGTATGCTCATCCTTGTAGAGCATTACCCTACAAGCATGTAAGGCAACAAACTAATAATTTAATTAATAATAATGATATATAATAAATTCAATAATTTTATAGCAGTACAACTAAATTTCCAAATTGATAGTTAACATATCCAAAAACTAAAACAAAATTTAAAAAATGGCTCTTAAGAATCCAAGAAAGGAAATATATAAAGTACTTATAACAATTGCACTAAAGACAGAAAATATATCAAAATTTTTGCTCTTACATCCCATCATACTCTTACAATGGTCTGAGTTTTAGGTATAATTAATTGTACAAACGTAAATTACATGATTATCAATTTACATAGTTTTCAATTATAATTTTTTATATAATAATCAGAAAAATAGAACTGATGCGTGTGCATCCTAGACAGAATTCTATTTACAGAAATTAATTTCCTAATATAAAAACAAAAATTAATTTCTTAACTTAAAAATAATGAAATATAATTATTATAATTTAAAAGGTCTAAACAAGAAAATTTTCAAAAAATTAATTTACACTAATTGAACAATTTTGGTTATTTTATTTAATTATTGTAGAAATTATTTTATTATACAAGCTTCTTCATCAAACTCTATCTAAAACAAGATAAATCATTTTATAAAATTATTTTAATACTAAAATAATTTGAAAAGAGAAAGAAAGGAAGAAATTTGTTGTGAAAGCTTCCACAATTTTGGAATCAATGCAGGATTAGAGAGAGAGATGGCATTGAATCTCTCTGACACAAAGACGAGTCATTCTTGGGTGGTAGATCAAGCCTAATAAGGCACACGGATTGATTAGAGCCACTATAGTATATGTTGCTGCCAAGTCACTTGTAATGAGCGTCGGGTGTGCTAAAATCTTCGGGGGCCTCCGAGGAGGTGGAAAGGTCACCTTCTTCCTCCAAGAACCTGCAAGAAGTCCCGGGCCGGTGGTTCCGGTGGAAACCCTCCAACGCTCAAGTTAGTGAGCTTGTAGAACAGGAATGTGTTGTATGAGTATATTTCAGAAAGAAGAAGAAGATCCCCTGTCCTGAGCTTGGGGTCTTCCTTTTATACCTGTCTGAGGGGTTCCTTTTATCTCGTTCCATTGGAATCATCGAATCTTTTTTGTTAGGATAAGCTCTGTGAATGGCAGGTGGGGAGCCGTTGCTGAATGGACGCCGTGTATGTCGGCAACTGTGAGGTGTGTTAGTAATCGCCCGTGATTCTAGCGAGAGGTGAGTGAGTTGGCTGCACAGTAGTTGATTCTAAGTCTATTTGGCGTTAGAATCTAGCTTCGTGGCTGAAATCGTCTAAAGCGAGATCAAGAGCCAATTCTTGAGCCAAAGCTGGGGTCGGAAGCTGATGTCCAAGACCGAGGCCAGAGCCGAGGCCGGGACAGAGTCGTCGCGAATCAGTACTGAGGGAAACGAAAGCTGTTGGAAGTCGGGACCGCACTGGGCTCGGTCCATGGGGTCAGGATGACACCGAAAGAGCGTCGAAGCAGCCGAGGGAGGGGCTGGCTTGATAAGTAGTAAGAAAGAGATAAGGTGGTGGCTTGGGCACTCGGTCTGGGCTTGCGGCAGAGAGCGAGAGAGAGAGAGAGAGAGAGAGAAAGGGAGATGGCCTGGTGGCTTGTAGGAGTTTGTGAGCTTGCCGCTAGCTGAGCTTCTTGAGCTGAAGGAGAAGCTTGTGGAAGTTGGGAGGAAGGTGAGTTTGGAAATGAGAGCTGGAGACCGGCTTCAGTTGCAGAAGGAGGCAGCCATGGGATGTGGAGCCAGGATCGCCCGTTGAGTTTGGAGAAACTTGGGAAGGAGACGGAAACAGCTACCGAAGGATTTGGAGTGGGCACAAAACCTCTTGAATGAAACTCCTCCAATTATGGCCACTTAGGGATTTGAAGTGGGCATGATTGCATGAAACTCTCCTCCATTTATGTGACTATTACATGCATGCTCACCTCATGCATGTAAGCCTCACCCAACCCAGCCTAGGGCAAGAGTTGGGAGGGAAATGGAATTGTCAGATGGATGGAACCTGGAAAGTCTGGAGAGCCAAAGTCCAAGGAAGATAGAGATTGTTGAGGAGCCATCATGGACGACTCGGCTATTGAAGAACAGAGAGCTGGGGGGAGCCGGGGCCGTCTAGCGAAGAGCTGTTGAAGATGGGAGATTAGAAGCAAACTAGAAGCCGCTGCGAGGGACCATCGTGGACGACTCTACTGTTACAGACGAAGCCATCGAGGGGCTCGACCGTCAAGGCCGAGGCATCGGTTGTAGACGAAGTAGTTGAAGATGAAACCAGGAGCAGAGAAACCAAACCGGAAGCAACTGAAGCCGGGTCCCTACGCCTCGATCTCGAAGCAACGTCGAGGGGTGAGTCAGCGATGATTCTGTCGGGAGATGACTGAGAGTAGAAGGCAGAGACTTGGAGCAGGGTCGGCCATGGCTAAGGCTCTCCATGGGATCGGCTGGGACCGTGGAGTCACACGGGAGGCCAAAACTTCCGCCTGGTCGCTGGGGCATCCATCAAGGTCAGGCTTTTTCTTCCTCTTTTTCTTTGCTTGTGGCCACCCCCCAAGAGAGAGCTTGGGGCTGCCCTCGGAGAAGCCATCCCCGCTTCCTCTGGCCCGTTCAACAGAACGATGAACAGAACCTCCAACAGAATATCGCGTTCGATCCTCTAATTTACGAAGGTCGTTCCAGAACAAACTGCCGCTCATGGGCCTGTTAACTGGCCCCATCAGATGCCCCCACACTTTTTGAGCTTGGTTAATGCAGGATATACATGCTCAAGAAGTGTATAATTTTAGGCAGTTTTGAGAGTAAGTTACCTGACACTCAAAGTATCATATGCTAAGTTTTGGGGGATGCTTGTCAACTAACCGGCGAGGCAAAAATAAAACTGATGGAGCTGCACTAATGCTGCTGAGGTTTGAGAGGTAGAGCCACTAAGGCTGCTATGATGCCATTAAGGCTGATAGAGCCGACGAGGCCGCAATAAATCATTGAGGTTGATAGAGCCGCTAAGGCTGAAACCAAGGCTGTATGAGGCCGAGGGGATAGCCGAGTGCCGACTGCGATCGAGGCTGAGGCCGAGGTGGCCAAGCGGAGGCCGACTGGAGCCAAGGTCGACTAGGACCAAGGCTGAGGCCAAGGTGGCCAAGCGGGACGGAATGATGTTAGGGTAGGGCCGACTTCTTCTTCTCTTTGCGGTGCCTTGTGTAGACACCTTCATGCTTCCCTTGACTGGCAGCCGACAGTCCTCTTCCAATGCAGAGCCCAGAAGCAGATGCTCGTCAACTGTAAGTTGGAGAGTTGGTTTATCCTAACTGTCAGTTGACTTTGGGTCTTTTTGTCATGAAATTTGGAGGTGGGTGCCCGTCAACTGTGACCTGGGGAGTTGGCTTCTCCAGCTGTGAGTTGTCTTGGGCTTCTTGACCCGACGCGAAGTCGGGCTTTGATGCCGATGCGAAGTCGGGCCAACACGAAGTCGGGCTTTGACGCCAACGTGAAGTTGGGCTTGGTGCCGACACGAAGTCGGTCTTCGAGTGCCGACGCGAAGTCGGGCTTCCGGTGCTGACACTGAGTCGGGCTTCCAATGTCGATGCTGAGTCGGGCTTCCGGTGCCGACGCTGAGTCAGGCTTCCAATGCCGATGCTGAGTCGGGCTAAGTACCAACGCAGAGTCGGGCTTCAGATGCCGACGCAGAGTTAGGTTAAGTGCCGATGCGGAGTCGGTCTTCAAGTGCTGACGTGAAGTCAAGCTTCCGGTGCCGACGCTAAGTCGGGATAAGTGCCGATGCGAAGTCGAGCTTCAAGTGCCGACGATGAGTCATCTTCCGATGCTGACGCTGAGTCGGGCTAAGTACCGACGCGGAGTCGAGCTTTCGATGCCAACGCTGAGTCAGGCTTAGCTACCGAGGGGAGGCTCGGGCTTGGAGTGCCGACGCGAAGTCGGGCTTAGGTGCCGAGGGGAGGCTCGGGTTTGGAGTGTCGACGCGGAGTCGGGCTTCTAGTGCCGACGCGAAGTCGGGCTTCCGGTGTCGACGCTGAGTCAAGCTTCTAGTGCCGACGTGAGTCGGGCTAAGTGCCGATGCAGAGTCGGGCTTTCGATGCCGATGCTGAGTCAGGCTAAATGCCGATGCGGAGTCGGGCTTCCGATGCCAATGCTGAGTCAGGCTTAGGTGCCGAGGGGAGGCTCGAGATTGGAGTGCCGATGCGGAGTCTGGGTTCAAGTGCCGATGCAAAGTCAATCTTCAAGTGCTGACGTAAAGTCGGGCTTCCGGTGCCGACGCTGAGTTGGGCTTCCAGTGCCGATGTGAGTCAGGCTAAGTACCGACACGAAGTCGGGCTTCCAGTGCCGACGCTGAGTCGGGCTAAGTGCCGACGTGGAGTTGGGCTTCCGATGCCGACGCTGAGTCGGGCTTAGGTGCCGAGGGAAGGCTCGGGCTTGGAGTGCCGATGCAGAGTCGGGCTTAGGTGCCGAGGGGAGGCTCGGGCTTGGAGTGCCGACGCGGAGTTGGGCTTCAAGTGCCGATGCGAAGTCGGTCTTTAAGTATCGACGCGAAGTCGGGCTTCCGGTGCCAACGGTGAGTCGGGCTTCCAGTGCCGATGTGAGTCGGGCTAAGTGCCGATGTGGAGTCGGGCTTCCGATGCCGATGCTATGTCGGGCTTAGGTGCCGAGGGGAGGCTTGGGCTTGGAGTGCTGACGTGGAGTTGGCTTAGGTGCCGACGCAAAGTCGGTCTTCAAGTGCCGACACGAAGTCGGGCTTCCGGTGCCGACGCTGAGTCGGGATAAGTGCCGATGTGGAGTCGGGCTTCCGATGCCGACGCTGAGTTGGGCTTAGGTGCCTAGGGGAGGCTCGGGCTTGGAGTGCCGACGCGGAGTCGGGCTTGGAGTGCCGATGCGAAGTCGGTCTTCAAGTGACGACGTGAAGTCGGGCTTCCGGTGCCGACGCTGAGTCGGGCTTCCAGTGCCGACGTGAGTCGGGCTAAGTTCCGACGTGGAGTCAGGCTTCCGATGCCGATGCTGAGTCGGGCTTAGGTGCCGAGGGGAGGCTCGGGCTTGGAGTGCCGATGCAGAGTCGGACTTAGGTGCCGACGCAAAGTTGGTCTTCAAGTGCCGATGTGAAGTCGGGCTTCTGGTGCTGATGTGAGACTCGGGCTTAGAGTACCGACACGGAGTCGAGCTTCTGGTGCCGAGGGGAGACTCGAGCTTGAGTGCCGATGCAGAGTCGGGCTTTTCTGGATCTGGTGTACACCGGTCTTCGGTGCCAAGGGGAGACTCGGGCTTGAGTGCCGACGCGGAGCCGGGCTTAGGTGCCGAGGGAAGACTCGGGCTTAGAGTGCCAACATGGAGTCGGGCTTTTCTGGATCCGGTGGTACACCGGTCTTCGGTGCCGAGGGGAGACTCGAGCTTGAGTGCCGACACGGAGCCGAGCTTTCTAGATCCGGTGGTACATCGGTCTTTGGTGCTGATGGTACATTGGGCTTTTGAGACGCTAACGCAAGGTTGGTCTTGAATGTCGATACAGAGTCAATCTTCCCTGTGTGACATTTTTAAGCATCAATGAAAGAAAAAGTCTTAAGTGCAGCATACTTAGCTATTGTGGCACCCTTGTTTTCCTTCTGCAGACTTGAGCACTTCTGCCCGCTGGTGGTCTGCCACCAGAGAATCAAGTTGGTTGGAGTGGAGGTACTGCTGCCCTTACTTGGGCCTCCTTCTGCATCTCCGTCCGTAAGAGAGAAGGCTGCCTGGGCAACAAGTGATGGCTCTCTGAGCTTTAAGTCGCTGATGAGCTTAATGATGGTGGACCTCTTGCTGGGGAAACTCCCAGCAGGATGAAGGATAGCTGGCCTGAACAGTGGCCGAAGAGCGAGTGGAATCTTTTGCTCGCTGTTGCATGGTAATGAGATGTTGTCTCCAAAGCTTTTTCTTAGCTCGTTGAAGGTGCCCCCCAATGCAACTGGTGAAATCTTTCCGGATTCTCATCATCACCATCTTCACGATCCACCATTTTGATAAAAAAAGGGATGAGGATATGCAAACCAGCATCGCTAACCCTCCCCCTTCCTAGCGCGCCAATCTGTTGCTGTCAAGTCACTTGTGATGAGCACCGGGTGTGCTGAGACCTTTGGGGGCCTCCGAGGGGGTGGAAAGGTCGCCTTCTTCCTCCAAGAACCTGCAAGAAGTCCCGGGTCGGTGGTTCTGACGAGAACCTCCGACGCTCAAGTTAGTGAGCTTGTAGAAGAAAATCCCATGCCCTGAGCTCGGGGTCTTTCTTCTATACCTGTCTGGGGGGTTCCTTTTACCTCATTCCGTTGGAACCATCGAATCTTTCTTGTTAGGATGAGCTCTGTGAACGCAGGTGGGTGAGCCATTGCTAAATGGATGCTGTGTATGTCAGCAACTGTGGGGTGTGTTAGTAACCGCCCGTGATTCTAGCAAGAGGTGAGTGAGTGGGCTGCACAGTAGTTGGTTCTAAGTCTATTTGGCGTTAGAATCTGGCTTCATGGCTGAAATCGTCTAAAGCCGAGATCAGGAGCCGATTCCTGAGCCAAAGCCGAGGTCGGAAGCCGATGTCCAAGACCGAGGCCATAGCCGAGGCCGGGACAGAGTCGTCGCGAATCGGTACTAAGGGAAACGAAACCCGTTGGAAGCTGGGACCGCGCTGGGCTCGGTCCATGGGGTCAGGTGTTGGGAGAGTTAATCCCCGAGGCATGCATATTTTAAAATTTGATAACAATTATCAATGCAGAAATTTAAAGATTACATATTAATCTTTCTAACATGCATCAAGATCATATCTTTGCCTTATATTATAAGATCGTTTGATCTAAGTATTGCATATAAATTAAATAATTAAGATCATATCTTAATCTTCAAGATGAGAAGTCATACTACTCATTTGAAGCCTGCCTTAAGATCTAAGGATCAAATCACTCACCTTAAGAACAGTAGGTAAATCCTTTGTGCTCTGCAGCCGTTCAATCGTCCGGCCTCTAGTATTATCCATGCGAAGCCCCCGAATGATCGGATCCTGGGAGTGCTAGCTCGCAGAAAAATAATTTTGCTGATCTTGAATTCTTCCACTTGAATCTTCCTCCAAGATCCACCAAGCTTTTGCTAACACTAAAATCACACCAGAATTTTCTATTCTAACTCTTAGAACTATAACACTTGGTTCTAATTGTTTAGAATTTTTGATCTCTTTTGATCTTTTTTTTTTTATCTGGTGAGGGATGTCCTCTATTTATAGTTTCATATTAGCCAGCCTATTGAATTCTAACATTTAGAATTTCACTGTTTTTGTGAAAACCAAAGAGACATATTAAATTCACTCACTTATCAATGCATGAAGAGTTGTGTGGAGTGCTTTTCCAAAGAGGCACATTAATTCACACGCTTGTCAATGCACGGAGAGTTGTGTGGAGTGCTCTTCCAAGAGGCACATTAATTCACACACTTGTCAATGCACGTAGGTGTTGTGTGGAGTGCTCTTCCAAAGAGGAACCTTTTAGCAAAATTTATTTTTCTTGAACTTAGGAATCATTTGAAGAAGACTAAAAGTTATAAATTAAATTCTGCATGAGAATTTAATTTCTCATGAGATGAGATTTTAGTTATCTCATCATGCGAGAAAACCTTTTTCACACATGGAGTTTGGATTTTTGGTTTTAAGCTAATTTGAATTTATTGGATTAAACCAATATAGATCATGGTCCTAGCCCAAATCAAATTTGGCTAATCCTGAATCTATTTAAATCCAAATCAAATCTAATTTCAAATCAATATTTGAAATTGATTAGTCCTTCTAATAGACTTAAACCAAAATGAATCTTATTCACTTGTACTTAATCCAATTCAGATAATTAAATCAATTAAATTGATTAATTAAATCATATACGATTCTCAATTGTTGATCAGCAAATAGATCATCCTAAAAAACTTCTATGCGTGTGACTCTCTAGGTTCGAACCTAAGCCGGTAGCATAGAAACAATTTTCTATACTAATCGATGTGCCCATCTAGCAATGGAACCCAACGTCTGGATAGGTCGAAGAGTTGCCGAGCAAACTCCAAGAACCCTAAGAAATAGTTACCGTATAATTCATCCTCTTGACCATAAATGCTAAGGATGGCTTAAGAGCCTGTCAACTCTAAATAGTAAATCCATAAAGTGATTTCAATTTTAGTGATCATGTGACTTTCACATGAAGTGCCGTGGCCAAGGTCTTGCTAAATTGAAACACAAGCATTTCTCCTTTTAACGGGATAGGTCAAATTCCATCTTGATCCACAACTGACTATCACAAGTACTTGACTGCACCCAGTAACCTTCGTAGCTGGATTAGAAATCCAGGTGGTCCGGCACCTAAGTACAATGAGTTTCTTGTAAGCCACTGGTTGTGATCTTCAGGTCTGAAGGATACTTATACCTATATCTTCTCGGATTAACTCTTGACAGTAGAGTATCCAAAAATGAGTCACGTTCGGTGAAATGTACTCCTACACTTTCACCTGTATGTCATACCAGTGTCTCTACACTCCTTGGTTAAGAGGACAACCAACAAATATGATATACAACGTCCTATAATTGATAGTACTATGGCCCTGTCATAGTATATCATTTGGTCGCAAACTCTTTTAAGGACCTTCAAAGATAAATCCTCCTTTATCATGAAGGAAGATCCTGAGGGCTTCATTACTATTAGGAGTTTTAAGAAGATGTTCTTGTAATGAATAAACTGCCAAATAAATTTTATTAATATATCAATTTATATACAATTTACATCAGCACAATCATCAAATGATTGGCTTTAGGATACAATTCCCAACAAACTCCCACTTAGCCTAAAGCCACTCATTACAGTATCTAATACCCATCTTCAATTTATAGTCATCAAACTCCTTGATGCTATGTGCTTTAGTAAATGGGTCACCTAGGTTTTCCTTTCCATTAATCTTCTGAAGATTTATGTCACCTCGGTCTACAATCTCTCGTATAAGATGAAACCGACGCAGTATGTGCTTGGTGCGCTGATGTGCTCGTGGTTCCTTTGCTTGAGCTATGGCACCAGTACTGTCACTGTACAAAGGACTGGTCCATCTATGGATGGTGCCACTCCAAGCTCGGAGATAAACTTTCGTAGCCACACAGGTTCTTTCGTAGCATCTGATGCAGCGATGTACTCTGCCTCGCACACCGAATCTGCCACTGTATGTTGCTTAGAACTTTTTCAGCAAACAGCTCCACCATTTAGGATAAACACAAAACCCGATACACTTTTGCTATCATCATGATCTGATTGGAAACTGGAATCAGTATATCCAACAAGTTTCAAATCAGACTCTCCATAAACTAACCACTGGTCCTTAGTATTTCTCAAATACTTAAGGATTGTCCTAACAACTTGCTAGTGTTTTTCTCCTAGATCAGATTGGTATCTACTCACTACTCCTAGTAAGTATGCCACATCTAGTCTTGTACATGTCATGGTGTACAAATCGATCCTATTGCCGAAGTATATGGAATTCGACTCATACTTCTCTTTCATTAGGAGTTATCGAACATCCTTCTTAGAAAGATGAATTCCATGGCCTATCGAAAGATAGCCTTTCTTGGAATTCTCCATGCTAAACCTCTTTAGCACTGTGTCAATGTACGTGATTGGGATAAACCAAGCATCCTCTTAGATCTATTTCTATAGATCTTCATCCCGAGGATGTATGATGCTTCTCCTAGATCTTTCATGGAGAATTGTGATGATAACCATGTCTTTATTCCTTGTAATGCAGGGACATCATTCTCGATTAAGAGAATATCATCCACATATAATACAAGAAATACAATAACAGAACCATTAGCCCATTTATAAATGCAAGGTTCTTCTTTATTCTTAATAAAGCCATAAGATTTGATCACTTTATCAAATCGTATGTTCCAACTCCTATATGCTTGCTTAAGTCCATAAATAGACTTCTGTAGCCTGCACACTTTAGACTCGTCTTCAGATATAAAACCTTCAGGCTATCATATACACATGTTCTTCTAAATCGCCATTTAGAAAAGCGGTTTTAACATCCATTGCCAAATCTCATAATCTAAGTGTGCTGCTATAGCTAGCATAATCCGAATGGATTTCAGCATTGCCACAGGAGAAAACGTTTCGTCATAGTCAATATCATAACGTTGACGATACCCCTTGGCAACCAGACGTGCTTTATAGGTCTCAATCTTTCCGTCTGCGCCTCTTTTCCTCTTGAAAACCCACTTACACCCTATGGGTTTTATCCCTTCGGATGGGTCAACTAATATCCATACATTATTGTCCTTCATGGAATCAAGTTCGGATTTCATAGCATCAAGCCATTTATTAGAGTCAGTCCTTTGCATAACATCCATATAGGTGATCGGATCCTCGTTGTTCTCATCGAGTTCAACAGGATCATCGTTCTGGACCAAGAAACCTAAGTATCTGTCCGGTTGATATGGTACTCTACCAGATCGCCTTAATGGTGCATCTAAAATGGGTTTTGAGTTTGATCTAATCAACTCAAATTCTAAGGGTTCACTGGTTTATGTTGTTCCTTCTACTTGATGAACTTCCTCAAGTTCAACATTAGAGATATTTGTTCCTTCACTAAGGAACTCCTTTTCAAGAAAAACTGCTCTATTACTAATGAACAACTTTTGTTCTTCAGTATTATAGAAGTAATATCCTTTGGTTTCTTTCGGATAGCCGATGAAAAAATATTTGTTAGATTTGGGTTCAAGTTTTCTGATTTTGCACATTTCACATAAGCTGGACACCCCCATACTCTCAAATAGGTGATTACCAGTTTATGTCCATACCACATCTCATGTGGAGTTTTTGAAACAGACTTACTTGGAACCTTATTGAGAATATGACAAGCTAATTCTAATGCATATCCCCAAAAGGATATTGGCAAGCTTGCAAAACCCATCATGGACCGAACCATGTCTAACAGAGTTCAATTCCTCCTTTCCGACACACCGTTATGTTGTGGTGTTCCTGGAGGAGTCCATTAAGAGAGAATCCCATTCTCCCTTACATATGTCACAAAGTTATTGGAAAGGTATTCGCCTCCTCGATCTGATCGAAGGATCTTAATACATTTTTTGTTTATTTTTCTACTTCTTTATGATATTGTTTGAACATTTTAAATGATTCAGATTTATGTCACATAAGATAGACATAACCGAACCTAGAAAGGTTGTCTATAAAAGTAATGAAGTAGTAATATCCACCTTTGGTACAAGTGCTCATTGGTCCACATATATCAGTATGTACTAGACTTAATAGCTCTTTAGCTCTTTCACCTTTTCCATTAAAAGATGACTTGGTCATTTTACCAAGAAGACAGGATTCACAGGTAGTTAATGATTCACAATCATCAACTCGAAGGATGCCCTCCTGAGTTAACCTGTTTAATCTGTTCTTATTGATATGACCCAGCCGATGGTGCCAAAGATAAATGTTTGTGACATCAGTTGTTCTAGGGTGCTTACTTGATTTGTACACTACATTCACAGGCTGTGATAATATATAAATACCATTAGATAAATGCCGTGTCATTACAGTGACTCCATTCATAATGATATTCAAAGTAACATCCTTTATTGAAATTTCATAATGACTTTTGGCCAGAAGGCCTATAGAAATTACGTTCAACAAGAACGTTGGGCAAAAATGACAATCATTTAGTATAATGACATTTCTATTGAAAACTATTTCAAGAACTCCTAATGCCAGAACTGAAACTAATCTTCCATCGCCGACATTAAGGAATCTTTCATTGTCCTCAAATCTTTTAGTGACCTGTAGTCCCTGCAATGAATTGCAAATGTTAAAAGGACTCCCGGTATCCAATACCCAGGTCTGATTATCATATATAGAAAAATTACAAGGTGTTATCATATAAATACCTTGTTGAGCAACATCTTGCCCCTTTTCTTCTTCGGCCTATTTGGATCAAGTGTGGCAATGTAAAGAGGACAGTTCCTCTTCCAATGCCCTTGCATCTTGTAATGAAAGCATTCAGCTTGACTTTTATCAACTTTCTTCTTTTGCATCTGACCCCTTATAGATGTCCTAGCATGTTGCACCTTTTTCTTATTCTTTTTCTTCTTCCCTTTCCCAAAGGGTTGACGCCCTACCTTAGATCCTTCAACCACATTAACCAAACCCTTAGAGAGCTGGTTATCCTTCTCAAAGTTCTGTAACAACCCCAACAAACCGTGGTAGTTGACTGCAGGCTTTATCATTCGAAAATGAGTAAGGAAAGGTCGGAAGGATGAAGGCAAGGAATTCAGGATCGCATCTTTTCCCAACTGCTCATGTAGGGGAAAGCCGAGCTTGCTTAGCAGTTCTATCGTCTCGATCATGTACAATACATGATCAGTGACAGAAGATTCATCCCTCATTCAAGCATTAAAAATAACACAACTAGTCTTGTGCCTTTCAACGTCGTCAGGTGTGTCGAAAGATTCATTCAATGCTTGAATGATTTCTTTTGGCTGAGCATTCTCGAACCGGCGACCGAAATCATCGTTCATTGCTGCTAGCATGATGCAACGTACACTAGTTCTATCATTGAGCCACTTCTGATAAGTGTCTTTCTCAGAACTTTGTGTGTTTGCATCAGGTATCTTTGGTGCATGATTATTAAGAATATATAGAATCCTCTCATGCTCAAGGACGATCTTAAGTTTTCTAAACCAACTATTGAAATTTGAACCATTCAACTTGTCACTATCCAATAGGGACCTTAATGATAAATTAGTGACCATTTTCTACATAAGGAAAAACTAAAGTTTATTGGTATATAAATTGATTCAGTCTAAAGACTTGGACTTTAGTGTAAAGATACTCCCACTATTTTGTTTAAATTGGCAGCCTCTACACCCCAATTCAAAGAATTATTCTTAATTCTTTAGCGGGCACTAAGATCTACATAGACTACATACAGGCCCAAGTTAAGCTTGGCCAACCCATATGCATCTAAGAGTAGGTTCAAAACCAAGTGTTTCCCAAAATAATTCTTAGTGTTCAGTTTTACCCCATGTACCTCTTCAGCAGGCATGGAGTGCCTCCACTGAAAGTTCTGGTTAAGTCCAACCATTAAATGATATATTCGGTGTAACCTATCAATAGACAACCAAGCCCGAGTGAAGCTCGGCTCACCTGACTGTCTATTTAATAGTTACGCTGACTTATCATATAATGAATGATAATTTCGATGGTTGACAAGCACCAGGCATGGAGTGCCTCCAATGATTATCAAGACATCGGACTCATTATCACCCACCTTAATGGGAGGCTATGATCTAATTATCATATAACTATTTCATTTTAAGGACCTAATAATTTTAGAGGATTTTATAATTTGAAAAACAAATTGACTAATCAAGTTCTCCCACTGAATGTATGAAATGGGTAGAATGAAACAAGATTAAGTCAGGTTAAGTGGCACCTAAATCAGTCAGACTGATTTCCTTACAGGCATGGGTCAACCCGAATCAGGTAAATGATCTGAATTATAAATGGTTCACCATATTGACCAGGTGAGTGAGATCGATGGGAAGGATATGCCATTTACTCGTTAAAGACGCATCAATACGAGTAGCTCCCAATTAAAAACCATTCGATCGTTGATCCTAGAGCAACTTGCCAACTCACCTTGACATCATATGGTTAACCAATTCTGATTTGACCATCTAAGAGATTCATGCTCAACCACGGAGCCTAATCTATTTCCATTTGGTTTAATCAAAGAGAAGGACATGATCAACTACAACTATTGTTTGATTTAGAGCATTCTTAACCTAATCTAATTAGATTTGTTCAAATACTCTTTTAGTCCAGTTGATTTAAACCTTAGGGTCTAACCCTTTATGGATCCGATTTAGCTAACCCAAAAGATTAAATATATTTCATGTTTACAAGTCATATATTTCAATCAAGCATCACATGTATTATGTTACTACTCATAATTCCTATATTTAGATCATATCTAAAGAGATTATGAATTAACATTTGACATTCAAATTAGACTCTCATAAATATTTGTATGTTTCATAACATAGACATCATGCCATCATATATCATATCTATGTTTTATACTAAACATGCAAATATCATGCTTTTATACAACATCAATATGTATCAAATATAAAACATCTTTTGAGAGTGCGTGTAATCTATGTTTTGATGCTTAAGCTCAATTTAAATTATCTTTGGATTGAGCATCAATGATAAAACAATAGCACGATAATATGTTACAGAATACCTCATTGAATGGGTAATTTGGATTTTCAATTCATCTGTGACCATATAGCCTTGCGATTAGTTTTAGCCATAATTACACAATTAATAAGAACATTAATTTATATGCAATAAAATTAGATTAATAAGAAACCATTGCTCTGATACCATTTGTTGGGAGAGTTAATCCCCGAGGCATGCATATTTTAAAATTTGATAATAATTATCAATGCGAAAATTTAAAGATTACATATTAATCTTTCTAACATGCATCAAGATCATATCTTTGCCTTATATTATAAGATCGTTTGATCTAAGTATTGCATATAAATTAAATAATTAAGATCATATCTTAATCTTCAAGATGAGAAGTCATACTACTCATCTTGAAGTCTGCCTTAAGATCTAAGGATCAAATCACTCACCTTAAGAATAATAGGTAAATCCTTTGTGCTCTACAGCCGTTCAATTGTCCAGCCTCTAGTATTGTCCACGCGAATCCCCCGAATGATCGGATTCCTGGGAGTGCTAGCTCGCAGAAAAATAATTTTGCTGATCTTGAATTCTTCCACTTGAATCTTTCTTTAAGATCCACCAAGCTTTTGCTAACACTAAAATCACACTAGAATTTTCTGTTCTAACTCTTAGAACTATAACACTTGGTTCTAACTGTTTAGAATTTTTGATCTCTTTTGATCTTGTGTTTTTTTTTTATCTGGTGAGGGATTCCTCTATTTATAGTTTCATATTAGCCAGCCTATTGAATTCTAACATTTAGAATTCTGCTATTTTTGTGAAAACCAAAGAGACATATTAAATTCACTCACTTATCAATGCATGAAGAGTTATGTGGAGTGCTCTTCCAAAGAGGCGCATTAATTCACATGCTTGTCAATGCACGGAGAGTTGTGTGGAGTGCTCTTCCAAAGAGGCACATTAATTCACACACTTGTCAATGCACAGAGTTGTGTGGAGTGCTCTTCCCAAGAGGCACATTAATTCACACCCTTGTCAATGTACGGAGAGTTGTGTGGAGTGCTCTTCCAAAGAGGCACCTTTTAGTAAAATTTATTTTTCTTGAACTTGAAAATCATTTGAAGAACACTAAAAGTTATAAATAAATTCTGCATGAGAATTTAATTTCTCATGAGATGAGATTTTAGTTATCTCATCATGCGAGAAAATATTTTCACACATGGGGTTTGGATTTTTGGTTTTAAGCTAATTTAAATTTATTGGATTAAACCAATATAGATCATGGTCCTAGCCCAAATCAAATTTGGCTAATCCTGAATCTATTTAAATCCAAATCAAATCTAATTTCAAATCAATATTTGAAATTGATTAGTCCTTCTAATAGACTTAAACCAAATTGAATCTTATTCACTTGTACTTAATCCAATTGAGATAATTCAATCAATCAAATTGATTAATTAAATCATATACGATTCTCAATCGTTGATCAGCAAATAGATCATCCTAGGAAACTTCTATGTGTGTGACTCTCTAGGTTCGAACCTAAGCCAGTAGCATAGAAATAATTTTTTATACTAATCGATGTGCACATCTAGCAATGGAACCCGACGTCCGGATAGGTCGAAGAGTTGCCGAGCAAACTCCAAGAACCCTAAGAAACAGTTACCGTATAATACATCCTCTTGACCACAAATGCTAAGGATGGCTTAAGAGTCTGTCAACTCTAAATAGCAAATCCATAAAGTGATTTCAATTTTAGTGATCATGTGACTTTCACATGAAGTGCCTTGGTCAAGGTCTTGCTAAATTGAAACACAAGCATTTCTCCTTTTAACGGGATACGTCAAATTCCATCTTGATCCACAACTAACTATCATAAGTACTTGACTGCACCCAGTAACCTTTCGTAGCTGGATTAGAAATCTAGGTGGTCCGGCACCTATGTACAATGAGTTTCTTGTAAGTCACTGGTTGTGATCTTCAGGTCTGAAGGATACTTATACCTATATCTTCTCGGATTAACTCTTGACAGTAGAGTATCCAGAAATGAGTCACGTTCGGTGAAATGTACTTCTACACTTTCACCTGTATGTCATACCAGTGTTTCTACACTCCTTGGTTAAGAGGACAACCAACAAATATGATATACAACGTCCTATAATTGATAGTACTATGGCCCTGTCATAGTATATCATTTGGTCGCGAACTCTTTTAAGGACCTTCAAAGATAAATCCTCCTTTATCGTGAAGGAAGATCCCGAGGGCTTCATTACTATTAGGAGTTTTAAGAAGATGTTCTTGTAATGAATAAACTGCCAAATAACTTTTATTAATATATTAATTTATATACAATTTACATCAGCACAATCATCAAATGATTGGTTTTATGATACAATTCCTAACATTAGGATGACACCGAAAGAGCGTCGAAAGCAGCCGAGGGAGGGGCTGGCTTGATAAGTAGTAAGAAAGAGAGAAGGTGGTGGCTTGGGCGCTCGGCCTGGGCTTGCGGCAGAGAGAGAGAGAAAGGGAGATGGCTTGGTGGCTTGTAGGAGTTTGTGAGCTTGCCACTAGCTGAGCTTCTTGAGCTAGAGGAGAAGCTTGCGGAAGTTGGGAGGAAGGTGAGTTTGGAAACGGGAGCTGGAGACCAGCTTCAGTTGGAGAAGGAGGCAGCCATGGGACGTGGAGCCAGGATTGCCCGTTGAGTTTGGAGAAACTTGGGAAGGAGACGAAACAGCTACCGAAGGATTTGGAGTGGGCATGAAACCTCCTGAATGAAACTCCTCCATTTATGGCCACCGGGATTTGAAGTGGGCATGACTGCATGAAACTCTCCTCCATTTATGTGACTATTACGTGCATGCTCACCTCATGCACGTAAGCCTCACCCAACCCAGGCTGGGGCAAGAGTTGGGAGGGAAATGGAATTGTCAGATGGCTGGAACATGGAAAGTCTGGAGAGCCGAAGTCCAAGGAAGATAGAGATCGTTGAGGAGCCATCGTGACGACTCGGCTATTGAAGAACAGAGAGCTGGGGGGGAGCCGGGGCCGTCTAGTGAAGAGTTGTTGAAGATGGGAGATTAGAAGCAAACTAGAAGCCGCTGCGAGGGACCATCATGGACAACTCTACTGTTACAAACGAAGCCATCGAGGGGCTCGGCCGTCAAGGCCAAGGCATCGGTTATAGACGAAGTAGTTGAAGACGAAACCAGGAGCCGAGAAACCGAACCGAAAGCAACTGAAGCTGCGTCCCTAAGCCTCGACCTCGGAGCGACGTTGAGGGGATGAGTCAGCGACGATTCTGTCAAGAGATGACCGAGAGTAGAAGGCAGAGACTTGGAGCAGGGTCGGCCGTGGCTAAGGCTCTCCATGGAATCGGCTGGGACCATGGAGTCACACGGGAGGCCGAAACTTCCGCCTGGTCACCGGGGTGTCCGTCAAGGTCAGGCTTTTTCTTCTTCTTTTTCTTTTCTTGTGACCGCCCCCCGAGAGAGAGCTTGGGGCTGCTCTCGGAGAAGTCGTCCCCACTTCCTCTGGCCCATTCAACAGAACGATGAACATAACCTCCAATAGAATATTGCGTTCGATCCTCTAATTTGCGAAGGCCGTTCCGGAACAAACTGCCGCTCATGGGCCTGTTAATTGGCCCCATCAGTATATAATGATTCTCGCCTTAATATTGCTATATATTAAATCCACATGCTCCTCTCACCTTAATAGATTCCTCAGATAACCAACTAAACTGAGGATTTCAAAAGGATAACCAATCCACATATCTTCATATTGGATATTATAAACAGAACACAAACAAATTATCTTATTCTTTTCTTGAATCACAAACTATAGAAAATACCAGAACCAGCAGCCTATTTATCCTCTCGTGGCAAAGTGGAAAACGTTGGAATGCCTGTTGTTCTAGGTGACATGCAGGTAGCTCAAGTAACACGCTTACAATTCCCGAGTAACCACTGAGATATGTTGATTTTGGGAATTTCTATTTGCACCGCTCGGGTTGCTCAGTGCACCCCCAATTTTTTTTAAAAAAATATCGTAAACTACCCCGTCTCCTCCCACCCCCGCTCTCTTCCCTGGCACTGGCGCCCCCCCTCTCCTCTCCCCTCCCTGGCACTGTCCCCCAACTCCCCCCGGCCCCCATCTCCTCTCCTCCCCTCCCCGATAGCTCCCCTCTCCTCCCCCCTCCCCGACACCGCCCCCCACCCCTTCCCCCGACTCTCGTCTCCTCCCCTTTCGTCCCCAGCACTGCCCCCCACCCACCCCCCTCCCTTCTTTTCACTCTCCATCCCTGGCACCGTCTCCTTTCCTCCCTAGAACAGTCTGTCCTGTGATGGCACGAACTTTGATGGGCCATGCATGGTTTGCAGATGGGAGGAGGTGCGTGTCACCTCATCCATTGCTTTGGGGCAATGCAAGCTATCGTTTCTTCTGTTGGGTGGGAGTCTGCGCGGAAGGCAAAGGGAGGCCAGGCGCTTGCCATTCCTTTCAGCGATGCGCGCAGGCTGGCCAAGGATCATGTGGCTTGTCGAATTTACGTGATTTTTACTGGGATTTAAGAGCATTTGTCAACGTCAATTGAATTATATCACATAAGATTATGCTCAACTTATTTGCTCTTGTCGAGAGCTAAGCAAGATTTTCCATGCATGCTCGGCGAAGGCAAAAGATGGCACATGCATTTGTATACTGTTTTCACTTGAAACCCAAACAATACATCAACAAATTTATAGAGTGCCAGGGAGGGGAGGCGATGGTGCCGGGGACGGGAAGTGGAGAGGAGGGGAGGGGGGTGGGTGGGGGTGATGCTGGGGATGGGAGGGGAGGAGACGGAGGCCAGGGGGAGGAGTGGGGGGTGATGCCAGGGAGGAGAGGGGGGGAGGGGCGCCGATGCCGGAGAAGAGGGGGGGAAGGAGATGGGGGTAGTTTAGGATTTAAAAAAAAAAAAAATTGGAGGGGTGCACCGAGCAACCCGAGCGGTGCAAATAGAAATTCCTGTTGATTTTATATACCCTGGACGCATGCCACATTGGCTTGCTATCATAAGCAGAAGGGTTATAAGGTCATAACTTCTGGCATTCAGGTCCAAACACACTCTATCCTGAAAAGTTTTGAGCTGAGCTGATCAGTGGAATCTCTCTTCAGAAGGTGAAACAATAGCATGCCCGCAGAACGTGATAGAGTAGGCAAAGAAATGGCGTACAAGTTAGAATGATTTAAATAATTCTTGTGCTGTTCAACCTTGACCACCATTTCCTCTTTGCCTTTTCTGAACTTGCATCATCAGTTCTGAGCTTGTTTATAATCACCTTGGACTCTCGTAATCGCAGACTAAAATCCTTCTTCCATGATTCAAAGTTCTGCTTTAGCTTCTTCAGTTCCTTTTCTGGATTTAGACTTGCCTGTGCCTGCCTGGACTTCACCTCCACCAAGAACTTCACATCATCTGCAAAAACCTGACTCCGCTGCTCGAATTCATCAGCCAAACTGTTGATAACTCCAAGGCCTGCACTCATCTCTCTGTCCAGGACCCGGCCTCCCGCCCTTTTGTTCTGGTGTGGTTTCCATTACTGTCCAAGAATTGGTCCACCGATGCATCGGATCTTCACTCTGCATCATCAGTGACAAGGCTTTTCTTTGCAATCGAGAGGCTGGGCTGTAAGGATCTCTCATCTGTTTCTGCCACACCTCCTCCATGGATCCCATCTTCTGCTCATTCTCTGACCATCGGCTCTCATACTGCTGGAGCTTCTGATGGAGTATGTCATTCTCCTCTGCCTTCATTCTTAGAGCAGCCTCAGCCTTCAGAATTCTTCTTTGCAGCTCTGCAAGGAAAGATGCCTTCACCTGCACTTCATCAGAATCCTGAAGCAAAATTTACACAGATTTAGTCGATCAAACCAAGTGCAGAAGCAACTTAAAAATATGAGCTCCTATGCTACTACTAAGAAATGATCTAAAGGCAGCAATCAAGGATTTAAATTTCATATTTTATCTAAAGGTCTATCAAGGTTAAATTTATTATCAATCTCAACTTTTAACTCAAGAAAAAGAAAGAAAAGAAATGTAACCTTATAGCTATAAGACAATAAAAATGATACAAAGGCTAGTTTGGGCCGAAACTGACAATTACATTAAGGAAAACACTTTGTACACCGGCCCCGGTGCAGCAACGATGACGTGGGCTGCACCGCGTCTTCCTATTGGTCCACGTGGATCCGACGTGGATGACATGACAGGCGGTATGGCTGGGCTTTGACGTTACGTTATGAACGTGACGGACATTTATTGCTGTTCGCTTTTTTTTAAAATTTTCGTGCGGACGAAAATGCCCTTTCGCTCCTTCATGGCGCCATTTTATGTTTCTGTCATTTGTGCAAGAAGAACTCTGTGTTTCTTCCCCGGTAGAAGAAAATACTTCAGCTTCGAGGCTAGCCGATACCTGGATACAGGAGTCAGTAGTCTGTGTAAAAAACCTTCTGGAGGAAATGTCAGCCGCAGCACAAAGTAAACACTCTTTTCTTCCCACTTCTTTATTACATCAACAGTTTTTTTCTGGTTAGAGTTAGTTAATGCGTTTAATGCGCGGGTAACTACCTTAGAACGAAATAGTTATGACACTCTGAGGTCATAACTGTTTGTATGCAACTCTTTTAATGCGGCCCTTTCGCTCCATCCTAGCTCCAATTTAAAGCTGGATTTCATCTCTGCAAGATGAAGTCTTCTTCCCCTCCCTCGCTCTGAGAGTCCGGATGCTAAGGAATCAGTTGAGCACGAAACTACGCCCTCGCTTTGAAAAAACTGGCTACTGGAGTGTACTGGAGGCTTAAATATAAATGTTTATCCAATGAGATTTTCCTTGCCAAAACCTCACGTAGACGTTCGCTTCTCTCTCTGAATTCGGCCAGGTCTGTAAGATTTTCCTTGCCAAAACCTCAGCTTAGGCTCATCTTACAGACTTGCCGAATTCAGAGAGAGAAGCGAACGTCGACGTGAGTTTTGGCAGGGAAAACTCATTGGATAAACTTTTATTTGAAGACTCCAGAAGACTCCTGTCGACCGGACTTTCAGACGAGAGCGTATGTTCGTGCTCAACTAGATTCCTTCTCTGCAAGAATAACTCTCTTTCTTCCCCCCCCGCTCTGAGAGTCCGCATGGTAAGGAATCCCCGCGATACCCTAGTTCGAAGTCGGCCGTTAGTCCTTGCGACACCCCAGACGAAATCCCACGACACCCTAGCTTTAGGGTGACGACACCCGTCTCATAAATGTGCACATAGAGAGAACCCGGCGACACCCTAATTGAATTCGGCGGAAAAATCAATCGCGACCCCTGTGAATCTCACGACACCCTAGCTCTAACGGACGACACCCGTGCTTGACAAGAGACCACGGAGATAATCCCGCGACACCCTTTGAATTCGCCGTTAATCCTTCGCGACACCCAGATGAAATCCCACGACACCCCAGCTTTAGGGCGACGACACCCGTCTCATAAATGTGCACTAGAGAGAACCCGGCGACACCCTAATTGAATTCGGCAGAAAATCATCGCGACACCCCTGTTGAAATCCCACGACACTACTCTAACGAGAAGACCCCGTGATTGAACAAGAGACCACGGAGATAATCCCCGCGACACCCTAGTTCGAAGTCGGCCGTTAGTCCTTCGCGACACCCAGACGAAATCCCACGACACCCTAGCTTTAGGGCGACGACACCCCAGTTGAAAATTGATGACACCCAACTGATCACGGGCGGAGAGAAGGCCCGCGACCAAGTTACTAAAATTTAATTTTATTTATCAAAAAAAAAAAAAATACATTAGCCCTTACTGGGGCTTTATCTCCTTCAGTCGCTGCGCCGGCGATGTGATGCTGGGGACGCTACTTTCCTCTCCAGGTGGCTATTGGCCCGACACAGGACCTCATTTCTTTTGTTGTAACGGCCAGGTATTTCTCGGCCGTCTCGATGAGTCGCTCGCTGCTTGGAGCGACCAGCATAAACCACTGCGTCGATGGTGACGGTTGGGGGTCGCCTGCCATGGCTGCCAGTAGATCTTACTCGCCTCTGGAAGCCATTGTGGTCAGTTCAAGCTGGAAAGGTGATAACGATGGCATTCCCCCATCCTTATTTAAGGTTCCCCTGGCGGGTGTTTCGATTGCCATGCGCCACCATCTCAGTGGTTGTTCACAGGAATCGAATCGGTGCGCCACCACGCCCCGCCCTCCACGTTGAGTTTCGAGGGATGGGGAACAGAACAGTTTCGGGAAGCAACAGTCTTAAGTTTAACGTCGTCCCAAGAGAAAATTCACGACACCCAAGGATGATTTGGATTTCGGCCGAAA